>JAJMFI010000016.1:7241-80644 GCA_030574595.1 Ruyongia chambardii
AAAAAAAAAAAAAAAAGAGTTCGAGTTCGCAAAATAATGTATGAATAATTTGTCCAATTTATTGAATATATTGTATACTCAAGTTATAACTATAACAATATTGTTAATATGTTATTAATTGAAGATGTATATACTATAATTACTTGTTGAATCATTATTTTCTATATGTATTCTATGTTTGTAATAACTGACGTATATAATACCCTTAATCCGTGAAATTTTGTTATATATATACATACAACAACAACAACAACAATAATAATAATAATAATATTTAGTATAATAAATAATATATGTATACAAATGTATACATTTAATTCAAATCATAAAATACTATAGTGAAATAATTCTTCTTTCAACCATTAGTAAATTGTACTTTTTAAAAAGAAAAAGAAAAATAAAAATTAAAAAAGAAGAATTAAACCATCATGAATAATTTTATATTTAACTGATAACCATAAGTAATTACACCTTTATTTTAATACATACTTGAATTAATTGATTAATTTATTTATTTATTTATTTATAAATTTATAAATGATATATATATTGGCAAATATACATTGAATTGAAAATTTTAATAGTCTGGGAAAAAAATTGATTAATCCCGTATTTTGTAATTTGTAATTTACAATTAAATACCCATTTTTTATTACATTATATATATATTAGCCACTCATGAATTTAGTTTCAAGTATCAACCGTAGTCTCTGTATTAAGTTTAAGTTTCAGTTGTTAATTAATTGATACTTATTCATCAGTACCAATGCTATTTATTATATTATATCTAATTTTTAATTTGTTCATATATACTGAATATAATAAATGAATTGATAAAATTTGTTTATATATACTGGACATAATAAATGAATTGATAAATTCATATCGTTAAATACTCTCGTATTTAGTATCTAAACATAGTATATATATATATACAACAATTACTATAAATATAAGAGTATAGGATATTTACTTACATACTGTACTTATTGCCTTACTATTATAAATTTTAATTCTTTATTTAAAAGAAATATTTGAGGATCAGCCGTCGAGGTGGGTCTAGTCCTCGAAGACGCACGTCTATTATATATACGCAAGTCGCAACGCAAGTACTGCGAAGACTAAAGATCACTAGACTACAAGACACACTCTAATCAGGAGACTACTTAGACCCTCTTTTCTTCCTCTATACCTGACAATTCTTGGAGATAAAAGAGTGATATAACTGAGAATACCTTTAAATATATAGCCAAGGATGAATTAATAATTGATAATTGAGGCTGATATCTAAAGTTATTCTATTTTACTTTTTTACACATTGTGTGTAATTCATCATACTTTATCTTCTTCATATTATTGATTGAATTCATCATACATCATTATCTTCACATTGATTGAATTCATCATACATCATTATCTTCACATTCATTGAATTCATCATACATCATTATCTTCACATTGATGAAATCAATTCAGTTTGTTTGGTAGAATATAGTATAGCCTCAAACAAACAGATAATTGAATAAAGTTTATTTATTCATCAAAGTTTATTAATATAAGTACGTTTAACCACACATAATACATATATATATATATATATATACATATATTCTCTATTACAAGGAGGTCTCAGTTAAATTTCCCCTATCCATAAATTTATTATCAAATTTACTATGGTCTCTTTTTTTTTTTTTTTTTTTTTAATTTTTATCTCTTTTGATCCAAGAGAAAAATTTAAATTAAGCTTTGATAGTTAAATAAATAAGAAGGTGATGAATAAGTTTAAGAATTTCAATTAATCAGTATTATGTTCTAATTATAATATTATTATATGTATATGATTTATAGAATCAAATAAGTGATTGATATTGTTCTTTTCATATTATTACTAGTGGTTGGACACTAGTATTCTTCTTATCATTACTAATGGTAAGAGTAGTAGTAATAGTAATAGATGATAATTAAAAGAGTTCATAAAAGTCATAAGTCACAAGATATATATTGAGTATACACTCTATAATAGTATTGTAGAAGATCATATCTAAATCAGAATCAAATCTAGATCAGAATCAGAATCAGAATCAAAATCAAAATCAAATCAGAATCATATATTCAATAAGAATTATTCGGATGTAACTATCTAAAATATTTTTCAAATTATAATTAAATAAAATAACGTGTTCACGTTTTATATAACTCTTCTCTCATACAGATAATTTATTTATTTGTAAAAATTTCAGTCTTGTTTTCAAACATATGAAGAAAAAAGTTATCAGGTTAATATAGAGATAGACAAGCATCCAGGATTCAGGATATATTATTAGGAAGAATGCTCAGATCATTTATTTAATTATTTATAATGCCAATAGACCAATTATGGGATCGAGATCCTTTTATAGTTCGCAATATACATTAATATATATATTAATAGAGAGATAGAGTCTTGAATTTGAAATTGATCTTAGGGACTGGCTCTATTATTTTAGCTACTTATTTACTTATATTTACAATATATTATTATTAAGTAGTAAGAGTAAGAGACTAATACAGTAAAGGACAGACAAACAGACAAACAGACAACCGAACAGACAGACAGGCAGACAGACAGACAGGGCAGACAGACAAGAAAGAGAGCAAACAAAAAAAGAAGCAAAGTAAAATCAATAACTTATATACAAGAATATATGATTATTCATATTATCATATATATTATACTAACGATTATATCTTATATCAAAAGCGTTTATAAGTAAACAAAGAATTGTAAATGTGTAAATTAATTTTGCTATTTGCTTTTGTGGTTTAAATTTAAATCATATTATATTTTTTTATATGAGTGAAAAAATAGTACCACGGTCCACGGTGGTTTTTTATACTTTAACTATTGCTTTTACAATTGTTAACCAATTGAATGATTTCATATAGCAATTATAATATAGTATAATAGTATAATAAATTAGTTGATATAAGATATAAGTAATTAATCACCTTCTTTTATTTTTCATTTGTTTAAATAATTTTTTTTTTTCTCTTCTTAATGCTAGTTCAATTGATAGCTTATAATAAATATATTATAACAAGTTATATAAAACGCCTTTAAAGTTTTAAATATTTATAATATAATTATTATTAAAACAGTAATAGCTAGCATGCTTATATTAGTATGATTTAAGGATATTATGACTTAGTTAATTGTTATTTTACTTTTACTATATTACCTTCACTTTTAAAAATATATCAGTAGTATAGTTTAATAATATAATTGAAATGAAAAAAAAACTTTTAGTGAATAGGATTCATTATGGATCTTTTTATAAACTAGCTATTAGAATTGCTCTTTTTTATAAATGTAATTTAATGTAATAATTAAATGTAATTATATCAATGTAATTATTATACTTTTTCTAATTTGCATTTTGCATTTTGTAATTTGCATTTCATATTTTGTAATTTGTAATTTATAAGGATTTCAGTTGAGGTTGATGATGATTATCTTAATATATGTAAATAATATGTAATATATCCATTTAAAGTTTGAAATTGTGATTAAAATTTTATAGATAATATACCATTGTAGTATTTAATTAATAATAATAATATTTGTATTTGTAGTAGTAGTAGTAATAATAATATTTGATATAAGATTGAGTATATTATTACAAATATTCAGAAGCTCTTGTGATTGAATAAATGAGTCTCAATAATTATTAGTCTACTTCATTATAAGTATTGATTATAAGAATATTAATTAAAATGAGATCAATAGTTGATAATTATTAGAGTTAACTCTCTGATATCAAATAATAAGTGATAAGTAATAATAAGTCTTATTCGTATTGAGTCAAGCTCGGTAATTACCTTATTGATTTGAGTTGAATTTATAACTTTAATGTTTCAAGTTCATACAATTGATTAGTATATGATATTTTATATTACAATCATAATCATATTACATTTGCTACTTACTATTAGTCTTTAACCTGATTTGATCTATTTAAATCATTTACTTTATTTCTTTTTTGATTTTAACTTTTATACTCTTTGTCCATTATACATTGTACATTTATAATTGATTCATTTATTCATTTATTCATTCATTCAATTATCAAAATGAATAATAAGTAAATAGTACAAGTTTCATAATAATTTATATAGTGAATAACAATAATAATATACGTAAATTTACAAACCAAAAATTTAACTAGTAACTTTACTATGCGCAAAATATTTCAGTTTTTAGTATTAAATTAGTTTAATAAATTATTTAACTAATATATATTAGAAATCAAATTAATTTTATAACACTACATGTGTATATTATTCACATATAATATATTAAATTAATATCTTTGGTTTTGTTAAATATCATACTTGGAAGTTGAAACTAATAGCTCCTTATAAAACAAAAAAAATAAGATCATGATTGCTCAATGTTTAATATAGTTCATAATCAAATCAATAATATATCTACAAGTAGTAAGTAATATCTTCCTCGGTGTGATATTTTCTTAAAGTGTGGAAAGGTTCTAGATTAATTGTTTCCCCTTCTTTTTCTACTAATAATTGTTTATATGATAATGCTAATGATGTAAATAATTCTTCATGTATTAAAAATGAATAATCATTTATTAATATTAATATATAATCTCTTGTATCATTATGAAACCTTCCCATATCCCATATATATAATTTTTCTTCCTCTTATTAATTAACGTATGAAATGTATGAAATGTATGAAATGTATGAAATGTATGTATAATAAATAATATGAAACGAACAAAATTTAAACCTCAATTCAAGAAAAGCCTGTACGGAGAACCTTTTTAAATAATCATTTTTTTTTTTTTTTTTGACCTAGCTATTCTCCCCCCTCTCTTCCAGATTCCTTTCCAAAAGATTTGAAAGAATCATGGATTGGTTTATCTTTATATACCATACTAGTATCATTATTAAAATGTTTAGTCTATATGAATTGATATGATCAATCATCTTAATATATATATATATATATATAGACATATGATCAATCAACAAAAGACTTAATATGGTAAATGGCCCCGAAAAACGAAAGAATGATGAGGCTAACAACGAAATGTCCTGAGACCGGAAATTGGTTTCAGCAAGTAGCCTAGAGCTTGCGTACATACAGGACTTTTGGCGGTTTTGCTCTTCTTTCACAGACTACAGACTACAGACCGCATGCACAGCCATGCACGTCCTCGTTTTCAATAAGTCTCGATGGATCTAGACTACGTGGACGGTTTTTTTTTATTTTTTTATTATTTTAATTTAATTTATTTAATTCTTTTTTTTTTTTTTTTTTTTTTTTTTTTTTTTTGGACTACCTCCAACTTCAACTTCAATTTTTTTTTTGGGAAAAGTATATAAGTTTTCAGTTTCCCAGATTTTCAAAATTTTTAAAGTTCATTTCTTCTTCTTTTAATTGTTGTTTATTCATCATTGGGTTTGAGTAATTGAGTTAACCTATCATTAGACTCACTCAATTCTTTTCTATCATTTCCAACCTAGTTGCTACCATCTCTATATCATCACTCTAGCCTTCCCTAATCTAGCTACAAACTTCTTACTACTCCTCCATACATTTTTTTTTTTTTTTTTTTGCCTACTCACTTTACTCTGCAACTCTTCTCTATCACCCATCACCCCTCTTATATATATTATTATCATCATCTCAATTTAAAAGTCCTAGTTTAGTATTGTCTTTATCTTTACATTATATACGACTATTACTTATTTGCAATCGTTAATCTCAATTGCTTATAAAACTTTTTTTTTGTTTCTTATTTCAAAATTTTTCCAACTTCATAGTTTCAATAATAAATAAAGAATAGAATATAATACAAGAAATAAAGAACAATTGATTTAAAGGTATCTCACAATTATATTTAAAAAAATCATTAATTTTCCAATCCAAAATTATCCACTATCACTGAAAAAACAGATTTATCTCTCTCTATATGGCCAATCATTTATTCAAATTATATATATATCAATAAATTAACTATACAATATCATATACAGAAAACAAACACACAAAAAAAAATAAAACACACATACACACACACACAATAACAAAGATATAGATCGTTCATTACTTATCCCTCCTCTTTTTTTTTTTGTTCTCTTGCTACACATATATAATCTTTTCCCCTTCCCTTTTTTAAATTTGCTAGATCTCACATTAATTTTTTTTTTTTCTTTCTTGCTAGATTTATTCCTACTAATTTTAAAAAAAAAAAAAAAAAAAAAAAACACAACAACAACTTTCTTTTAACTTAAAACTTGAGCGGCTATTTCATTAATAATTAGAATTAGAATAACTAGAATAAAGCTCATATAGTAAACAGCACACTCAACTCATTAACAAAAATCAATTGAAATAATTATGCACTCAAGACCTTATCTACTTGACCCAGCCGAGATTGAAGCTCACGCTACCACTATCAATGACTACAAACATTCAATTTTAAAGCACTATTTTGAAATAGAATCAAATATTATTGAACCAGATTTAATTATGAAACAACCAGAAATTAAACCTTCTCAAAGAAGTCTCCTTTTCAACTATCTGATGAATCTACATAACTCTTGCCATGAATTAACAGATGCTTCATTATATCTAACCATTAATTTGATCAATAAATATTGTTCATTAAGAATTGTAAAGGCTGAACATTTTCAATTAGTTGGTCTTTGCTCATTATGGTTAAGTTGTAAATATATTGAAAAGAAGGAAGTAATTCCAAGGTTGGATTTCTTATTAAAGTTTGGTAAATATAATAAGAGATTAATGAAAGAGATGGAATTACATATCTTGAAATCATTAGATTGGGATCTAAGTTCAGTTTCAATTAATTATGAAGATTTTATTGAAATGTTTTTACAAAATGATCATGAAATTATTGATTTAAATGATGAAGAGATTAATCAAATTAGATTTGGTGCTCAATTTCTTTGTCAATTATCAATCTTCAATAATGAATTACAATTTAAATATTCAATTTCATCAATTGCCTTTAATTCATTAGAATTAATGAAATATTTTATCTTTAAAAAATCATTTAATTCTCAAAATGATACATTGATTAAATTATTACATCTTATTAAAGATAATAGTATTAATTCATTTCCATCATCCTTATCAAATAAATTTTTAAATAATTCAAATAATAAGGAATTAATCTTACAACTTTCAAAATATGCAACTTTAACCATTAATACAATCAATTATTTTAATAATATGGCATTCCAATTAAATAGTCATAATAGTTATATTAATAAATCAAATAGTAATATTAACAACAACAACAACAACAACAACAACATTCATAACCATAATAATAACAATGCATCTACTGCCATTAGTGTTAACACTTCTATTGCTGGTAATCAAAACATTATGAAATCATCATCATCGATTAATAATCATAAGCAACAACAACATGTGTATTCTACACCAGTTAGTTCAAGAACTAACTCATACTCATCACCAATAAACAGCATTCATACAAGTCCTTATGCTTATATGATTAAGAAAAATACTTCATTCTTGAATATGACTCCACCAACTTCTAGCACCAATTCTCCAATTGATCATTTAACTAAACCAACTTTCAAGGATAATCATAATCATCATCAACAGCAACAACAACAACATCATCCTCAACAATATCAACAACAACAACATCATCATAATCCTAATACTAGTACCAATATCAACAAAACAAGTAGGAATCAAAATTTCATGAATCAAAGCTATATTAATACTAATCACAACCATAACTATATTAATATTAGTACACATAAGAATTCTACATCTATGAATGCTGTCAATGGAGGTAAACCAATTAAATTTAACCAAGTTATGATTAATGCTGGCGTTAATCATTATACACATCAACCCTCACCAATTAGTTCATTATGTTCTATGGGAATCAAGAGAAGAAAGATTACAGAGACTTGTTATACTAGATTCGATGAATTTGAGGAAGAAAAGGAAGAATTAGAAGATGATAATGAAGATGAAGAGGAAGATGAAGAAGAGGAAAATGAAGAAGAAGAAGATGAAAACGAAGAAGAAGAAGATATAAATGAACCAGATTCAGAGTCAGATTCAATAACATCAGTAATTGAAGAAGAAATATTAGATGAAGATAAAGAAAATCAAAGTAGACATTGTGAGAGTCAAGTTGGATCTCAAGTCACTACTACTACTACCACTGATACTACTTTTAAATTTTTACAATTTGAAGATCAAGATCTTTCTTCACAATTAGTTTAACTTCTTCTTTTTTGTTTCAAATTTTTCATTGGTTTTTCAATCCTTTTTAAAATCTTATATCTATCTTTCTAATTTCTCTCTATAACAAGAGTATTATTAACTTTTTCTTTATATTTTCATATCTCATATATATATATATATATATATTTCTTTTCTTTATATAATTGATCAGCTACTATTAGTACTACTATTACTACAAGTATTATTAATATATCTCTTTCTTATTGCTTAATCTACTTTTTGAAGCTTTTTGTGACGATGATTAATATATTTATTACATTCATTTATACAATATTAATTTCAATTAAGATATATAAATTTGCGCACATATATTTTCAATTTAATATTACCAACTCTTTCTTTTCTTTTCTTTTCTTTTTCTATATTATTTATTTTCAAATTGTTTATCATTCATTCCAATCAACTGATTAAGTCATTATCATTATCAATTAGCTGCTTCTCATATACAGTAACTTCTTTTTCTTAAACTAACGTTTGCCTATAAGTAGTTAATCTTATTCATTGACTGAAATATGACTGAAATAATTCCATTTCAATCAATCTTATACAATTTTTTTCAATAATAATACAGTATAATATATAATATAATAATTATAAATATTAATTGAGTTGATTAATTGATACCGATACTTTTATGAAATTAAATGTAATAATTGATCATAAGATTTCTCATATATGTTATGTATAGTATGTATTGTATATTATATCCCTAAATTCCTTGTTCACTATATATACATATTAGTTATTATAATTAATATCAAATATATAATACCAGCAAATCATCAATTTGTAAGGTACTGGTTTATACAGAAATATGAAATATAATTTTAATTACAGTAATTTTTTTTTTTTTTTTTTTTTTTTTTCACAATCCATTCCATATTAAAATGATTAAACGTCTAAAACAATACTAAGGTTATAGAATATCCTTATTATTCAGGCTAACGTTCAAATTTTACTAGACTTTTAATCCTTTTGATATTCAATTCATTTCAAGGAAGTTTACGTAAGACAAAGTTCCTTACTTAATATTATACAATTAATTGATATAGAATACTATATATAATAAAATTTGTGTAGTATTTATTTAATGTAATGTATAATTAAGAAGTATTTATTGAAATTAACCAAAAAAAACAACAACAAGAAGACGCTTTAGACGTAGAATACTGCAAAGATTACTAGTAAGTTAGTGTGATACTGTTCTCAATTGATTTATAAATCAATCTGTATATTAGTCTATTGAATACACATTACGTAGTTTATAATTATTAGTATGTATATTAGTATGTATATTATTATGTATATGGGAAATATAGGGGGTAAATTTCTAAGACAAACTGTTATAACTAAATATTTCAAACAATTAATCTCTTTAAACTTAATTAAACCGTTCAATTATAATATCTATATTACCATATAATGAACAACCTGTCAAATAAATATATATAGAATGATTCTAAGATGAACCGTTGAAAGTGTCTTAAAGGTATTTTCTTCTACAGTAAATTCTTTTTTTTGCAAGACTTATATATTAATTGTCTTATGATTAATTAATTATTGATTAATTTACGCAAATTTTATCACCTAATAGTATATTTAAACGATCATAATTACTGTTGATATTCGATATATATATATATTTCAATATTAATGAGAATATCAATCAATTGACTATATATATATATATAATATATATATATATATATATATATGTTATATATATGTTAAGATGTTGATCATATATAACTTTTCAATCATAAGCTATAAACGGTTAATAGTAGTATATATTAAAATTGATTAACAAGATAAAGAAGGATCAATATAAATTGCGAATATTGTTATTGTATTCAACTATTTTAACCCTCATATGTTATATTAGTACATATATATGTATAATGTGAATTTTTATCAATTAATATTGAAGTGATATACATTTAATTAAAAGTTAGTATGATAAATTTTAAAGAGTGTTATATATATGTGAGCACAATAATATTAAAAACCATAACCAGTATTAAAAACCAAAAACCAGAAGACAAAACTTGAAACAACAATTCAAAAATCAAATACACGATAGAATTAGCCCTTCCTTCTCCTTCTCTGTTTTAAATGTACTTATACTTTTACCATTAAAGACGTTACAAGCTGTTTAAATTAATTATCATTTGATTATTCTTTCCCTTTTGATATGTACAACATAGTACGACACACACAACACAACACACAACATATAGAGTGTGTCTACCAATTTCTTATGGGTCTGGAATTAGAAAAATCACAAGATACTAAATGGTCTAGCAGTGTTCAAAACATGGTCTTGGAAGAGCTTGGTCTAGGTCTTAGACTCACAGCGTGATTTCTGGGACAATTGATCTTAACTATGTTAATATACGTATACAAATCAAGAATCTATCAGTTATGAATTGAATTATACAATTTATTTAAAAGTTACATTTGATAATATGTAAGACTGGTTTAAAAGATATGTTTTATTAATAAGAGGTTGGGTCATAAACAAAGGATAAAGATAAAAATTGTAATAAGTTGATAATAAAGAATATATCGTATTAAGGAGAAAAGATGGATAATGATGCTATTGTTGATAAGTAGAAAAAAGATATGAGTTTTGTTTAACTAGTAACAATGATTGATTATAAGGTTTACTTTTGATGATTCATATAGACTTTTAAATTTTAAGGTTTTTTTTTATTTGGTTCTTTTTTTTTAACATATAAATATCAAGAGTAAAAAAGTTAGATTAAAGATAAATTTGTAAAAGGTTTTTGCTTCTAATGCAAATATAATAATAATAAGAATAATAGTGGTAATAATAATAAGAGTGATGGTAATAGTAGTATGAGTAACAGTAAAAGGTTTGATTATGTCTATGTGAATTAGTTAATAAGGAGAAAAGAAAAAAAGAACAAATATATATAGTTGATGATCATAACAACAGAATAGCAGAGGTAGTAAATATAAAAATACACCAATAAACTAAGATTTCAAACGCTAGTAATAATAATATTAATAATATTAAGTGTAATAATAGTAGTAATAGTAATATTAATAATATTAAGTGTAATAATAGTAGTAATAGTAATAATAATGAAAAGACAAAAGAGTAAAAGCAAAACCAAAAAAAAAAAATATGAAAGAGTAGGATTGTGTGATGGTGGATAGTAAAATAAGGTGAAAAAGTGTAATCAAACACATTTATTTCTTTAATGATAATAATGATGATAGAAATACATTAATAACGTAAATAAGTAGTAAATAACAGGAAGTAATGAGATAATAATAAGGGGATATGAGAAAATAGAGAGTAAAAAAGAAAGAAAGAAAGAAAGAAAGAAAAGAAAGAAAGAAAAAGAAGAGTCAATAAATTAAAAAACAAAACATAACAAACCAAAAGTAAAACAAATGTACATAAGTGTGGTCATTTTATATCATGAAAAAAGGAGAAATATCATTAAAATAATAATAATAATAATAGTAATAGTAATAACAAAATATTATTGAATTAAATCAGCAATAATTGCTAAAGTACAAGGTAAAAGGAATGTGATAATAACAAAGTGTTAAGCAAACAAATCATCTAGTTCAGCTAATGAAACATCTTCTGGTGTACCAATATCTTGAGTTAAGAATCCATCTCTAACAGCTTTCAACCAAGTTGGAGCTAATGGAGGTTCACTAAAAGATTTTCTTGATGATGCAATTTCTAAATTAGAAGCTGCATGTAATACAGCAGCTGCAGCTGCTGCTGAATGTGATGGCATTGTACTAACTTTATTAACTCTTGGAGCAGCTGCTGCAATTGTTAATGTTTTATTCTTTTTACAATTAATATATGACATTGATTTGGATCTCTTATTATTTCTAATAGTTACCTTAATATGTTCATCATTATTATTATTATTATCATCATCATTATCTTGTTCATCAAATTGATCATATTCATCTAATTCATCATCCATTACTGATGCTTCATAGACTCTTGAGTTAATTGATGGTGGTCTTAATGTACTACCAAGACCTAAGCCTAATGCAGCAGTTACTGGTGAAACACTATATGGTATAGATGAAAATTGTGGTGAAACTAAATCTAATTGAATATCGGCAAATACTTGTTTTGAATTTCCAAGATCAAATACTGTATTACGTCTTTTCATTTCATAACCTGCAACCAAAGTTTCATCTTGTTGAAATTCTTTCATGTTTAATTTATTACTTAACATTTGCATATTATTACTACCATTGTGATTACCATTATTATTATTATGATGATGATTATTGGTTAATGTTTTTGATGGATTAATTAAACTATGAGAATCATCCATAATACCACCATTATTCATTGAATTATTAGCAGCATCAGCAGCTTTTTTAGTTTCAATGGCAGCAAGAGCATGTAAATAATAATCAGGAGCTAATAATCCACGATAAACATAAACCATTCTCTTAGGAGAGGCATCAGCCCATTCTCTTGATAAAGCATAGATTAAACTTTTTTCTCCCTTTTCAACTCTCTTGACATAGGCATTTAATTTCGCAGATACTAAATTAGAAGTCTTTGTTGATAAAGTTGACATTTCTGGATGTTTCTCAACAAGAATATCACAAATTTGTTTAACAGTCATACCTTTACCATCAATATCTTTTTCAAATAAGATTAAAAAGATTGCATGAAGAACTCCATCTTCTAATGAATGATGCTTTTCAGGTTCTGGTCTTTCACCAGTAACTGGAATTGTAGTTGAAATACCAGTTGCAATTGGAGCTCTTGAAGATGGTTTCTTCTCCTTCTTTTCTTTATATTTTTTTTCTTTTGGTTCCTTCTTTGGTTTTGACTCCTTAATAATTGGAGTGATAGAACCAGAGGAAGGTACAATAGTAGTAGAAGATGTAGATATGGAATCAGATGATACTAATGGTGATAATGAATTTGCTGCAATAGCTGTATTGTTATTGTTATTGATAATGTTATTGTTACTGTTGTCATTGATATTGGCATTAACAGTGACGTTATTAATATCATTAATATCATTGTTATTATTAGAGTTTATTGTTGAATTAACATTATTTGAACCTGATGGAGCAGGAGTAACTTCATTTGAAGAAGTCATTATTGAATCATCATTTGGAGAATCACCTTCATCTTCATCCTCATCTTCATCCTCATCATCCTCATTATCATCCTCTTCATTATCATTAGCCGGTGCATCAGTCATTTCTGTATCATTATTATTGTCGTTAACATTGGTATCAGCATTGGTATCAGTAGTATTGACATCAATATTTTTATTTTTAGAAATGCCATCATCAAGATTATTATCTAATGAAGTAGTTGACATTGGAGATAGAGAAGTAGCAGTTGAAGTTGGAGAAGAAATTTCTTCAGGACTTGAACTCTTTTCAGGACTTGATTCTTTCATACTATTAAAGTTTGATATAGTACCATTTGTAGTTGAAGTCTTTGGAAAATCTGATGATAAACTTAATCGACGAGCATTAAAACTTGGAGATGAAGAATTAACATGAGTATCATTTGAAACTGGAAACCCAACAGGTCTTCTATTAGCCAAAGCCATTCTTAATTTATATGATGGATTTTAGGTTTTTGAAAGATATCAAAGAGATATATATATGAAGAATATATGAAGAATATGATAGCAAAGAGAGATATAACAATATAGTTCACTTTCGATATCAAAGTATTAATTAAAATCTTCGAAAATTGTCTTCAAGTAAACAGTATTGAAAATCTGAGTAATAGTTAATTGAGTTCAAAACAACTAACAAAAAAAAAAAAAGAATTTAAAGCAAATAAAAAAAATTAGACAAACCTTAAACAAGATATTAGATATGTTAAGAAATAATTAAAGATTTTTATTATTGAATAATCTTTAATAGTCTATTAGCATATAAATCTCTTTTCTTATAAGATCTTTGTAATAATTCTATTTCTGCTCTTTCCTCTTCTCTTTTTTGATACTAGGAAGTATTAAGTAAAAATAATTAGCAAAAAAGTCTTAATATAAATTTAAATTATTACTTCTCTCTTCAGAATAAAGAATTAATTAAAAAACTCTATTCCTATCTTTATTTCTTTTAATGATATATTTATTTAGTTTAGTCTTAATGAAGTAGAAGAACTAAGAAGAAAAAAAAAACAAGACACAACAATCTTTTAAGATTTAAATAAAGCTAAAATTGGTAAAAAAATAGAATGTTAGCATTAATATAAAGAGGAAACTAACAACATAGTATGGTCAATGGAGACTTTAATTATATTATATTATATTATATTATAGTAGAATTGGTAGTTCTTTTTCTTTTTGGAAAACATGATTTGTGTCATGTTTAGATTGCATCCCACTCTTTCTCTTCTTCTTTCTCTTCTTCTTAATAAGTAGAATACACGTTTCTTTTTATGACACCGAATAATGGTATATTTAGATAGATTGATCTTTAGGATTATATATATATATCAATGAGTCCATTAATTAACTGTTCTATGATATGCTTACATCTTATTTTCCTCTTTTATCTTCAATAATTCAGTAGATTTTGTTTGTAATTACCTTTTGCCATTAAAGAAGGAAATTTTGTTAGGGGGTTTTTTTATTTTTATAAATTGAAAAAAAAAAAAAAAAAATTGTTTGGCTAAAGTTGGTTAAGGACACACCACTTTTTCTTTTCCCTTTAATGGGTTTGGTGAAGGGATGTTGTTAGTTGTTTGATTAGGAATAGTAGTAATTTACATATGATGACTACATGATTATGATAGTATTAATGGATAGTATATAGTTATACTATATATATATCGGATCAAATATAAGTAATAACTTAATATTGTTTTTAAAGAGTAGTATTAAAAGCAAAAATAGGAACAAAACATCCTGTTTAGTTTTTTCTTTATAAATTTGATTAGATGCTCTAAAAGTTGATAGAACTCGTACTATATAAACATATGTATGATACCTCTATACTAATGTAGTAGTGTTTAGGTTTTTTATGAACTATTCAAAGTAAACTAATAAACCACTTTAAGTAGTCTCTTTGTGACTCAACTTAATTGGATAAAAGACTTATTAAATTTTATACATACAAAATAAGAAGGAAAAAAAAAAAAAAAAAAAAACACAAGCACTAAAAATTTCCTTTCCTTATCAGAACAATCAAATTGAATTAGATAGTAATAAATGTATTAAGCATATATAATGTATACATGATATAAGACATCTCTATATTGTTCTACAGATGATACAGATGAATATATGTCTTAATTAAAAAATTTAATATAGTACATTTAATTTTATAATCAAACAAATCTCTAATTGGCTTTGTATAACAGAATTGAAAAAAAAAAATACCTGATCCTTGATAGGTGGTTTGATCTTTCAAAACAGACTAACTAATAATGTATATAATACTTTAAAATTGTATTGTGTGCTATACATACATTATTAGTCAATAGTCAACCTACAACTTTTTTTTTTTTTTTCATTCTTTGAAGATTCCTCTGCAGGTAAGTCATTTTTATTTAGCCTGTTTACAGTATCTTTATTGACACGTAAGTTAAAAGGGGAAAAAAGGGAAAAAAAAAAAAAAAAAAAAAAAGGAAACACAAACACAAACACAGAAAAAAGGTCCAAAAAGCTGCCAAATCTGGAAACTTAACTGGTAAATAAAATCTGCACGTAATTTATTTAAACCGTTCTGGAAAATACTGAGTTTATCCTGAAAAATACACCTGTAAAAAAATAAGCTGGTGCATGGATGTTATTTTAATCAGTGACTACTATTTATAACATCCAAACATGATATGAAAGAAAGTATTATTTAGGGTTTATATTACTTGCATTCACGTGGTGATAGGACGAACTTGCCCTATAAACTACTATTATAGAGTAGAGTATCTTATTATGGATGCATTGATAGATAATTAGATCAATAATAATATAAGTAGATAAATTATACTTTATATATACAAATAAATTTATTTTTAATTTTGTAAAAGATTATATCTTACCCTTTCTAAATAGATCACATGATTTCTTTGATCTTTCATACTCTTGAGACCAATATTCATCACTATATAAATTTTTATTATCAGATTTATCATAAACATTTGGTGGTGCATACCAATAATTAATTGCAATATGAATATGATTATTATTTAAATTTGAATTTTTATTCAATTTAGATTTATCATTCTCATATTTGTTGTTGTAGTAATTATTATTAATTGATTCCTCTCCAAATGATGTAACTTCATGAAACCATCCTGCTGGTAGATATAACATTTGACCTGGTTTTAAATTTATAGTAGCTCTACTACAGTTAAAGAATTTAGGCCATCTTAATTTTGCTAATGATTGTAATTTTAATCTTAATGAATCATTTTGAATCTTATCTAAATGAACAATAGATGCAGGAATCTTTGAAAATGATGGTGGATCTTGCTTATTAAATCTTATATCTTTATCTTTAATCTTTCTTCTATCTTCTTCAATTAATCTCTTTATTAATCTATCTTCATCTTGAATTAATTGAATTAATAATTTACGATCCTTCTTTGAAATATCTTCATTATTATCTAATTCCCATCTATAAATTTCTGTCATACATGCACCATCATCTCTTATATCTCTCCATTCAGGAGAATTTGAATTAGTTTCATAATTAATTATACCACTTTCATATATAGCCTTAATCTTACCAACAGTATACATGTTTAATGCATCACCTGGTGCAAATATAGTAAACCTTTTATAACCTTGAATTGGTATATATAGATTATCTGCATGATCATGATGTAAACCTGATGAAATTCCACCACCAAATATCTTTCTACCAAGTCCAAAATCATCATCATCATCATCTTGATGATTATTCTTATCAATGTTATTTTCATCATTATCATTAATTTGTTTCAATATATTTAATTCTTCATTATCTTTATCTTTTTCATTTTCAACTTTTGTTGAACCAACCCATAGATTTATCTGTTGTGGGATTAATTTCTTTAATATTCTTGGTCTTAATGGTAATTTTTTATCCTTTATTAAATTTGTTAATGGTTTTTCAACTAATTCTTGAAATCTTCTAATTGCCTCTGATTCTCTTAATGGTTCACCTGGGACATCCATAGCAACAATTGGATCCTCATTATTTTCATCATCATTATCCTCATTATCATTACAATTATTATTATTATCATTATCTTCAGATGAATTAATATCATTTATAAAATCATCCTGCAATTCATCAAAATCATCATGAATATCATTAAAATCAATGGAATCATTATCTGAAAAATCTGACATATTATTATTAGAATCAGGAAACTTTAATAATTCAGCTTCCTTCTTGATTATTTCTTTCATCTTATCATCAACATCATCATCATTATCATTATCAGCAGCATCATCATCATCATCATCATCATCATCATCATCATCATCATCATCATCATCATCATCATAGGAACTTAAATTAGAAAATGAATCATCATCATCATCATTATCATTTTCAATATCTGGATCATCCTCTACATATTGAGTAGTTAAATAATATTTACCAACATCTTTACCTATTTTCTCCATAAATTCATCAAATCTCATCTTTATCCTTTTTGTACCTGAACCAAATCCACCTTTAAAATTCTTTTCAACTAATAATAAATCTTGAAAATTTAAAGTATTAACAATCTTATTAGATTTTAATTCATTAATATTAAGATCAGGTATTATACCATCAATTATACATGGTGTTCTAGTCTTAATAAATTGATTATAGAACTTCTTATGATCAATTTCATTAATATTTAAAGTCTTTATAGGATTAGATTCTGATGGATAATACCCCTTATAATTGTTTATTACTGTTGAAGAACTACATTTAATTGATGATGATGATGATGGTGTTCTTTTTGATTTTGATACACTTCTCAAATCACTCGAAGATAGATCATTTGTTCTCTTTACCATATTGATTTAATCAATTACCAACACATACACATACACACACTGTACATATAATAATTTATTGTAAGTACTTTGCAATAATTTTTCTCTATTGTGATGAGATGATCTAATCAAAAATTTTTTTTTTAATTGTCCACTCTTCATTCACAGTTAAAAAAAACATTACAAAATGTGAACTTGTCGATGTTTACACTTTATAGTATATAGTATAGTATACAGTATATAGTATATAATTGAATTAATCTTTATAGTTATTGAATACTTATGTCGAATTACCATATGTAATATAAACGTTTGATTGTTTACCTCTAAAGAATACTAAATCATTTATCTACATTCCCACTTAGATAGACAAGATATCCACTTATCATAAGCGCAAACTGTTTGTAGCACTATGTCTTTATTAAGTAGGTAAGTAAAGTGCTTGCTAATTTGAACATCTTGATTTGTTGAGAAAGACACAAAAAAGAAAAAATGAATTTAAAAAAAAAAAAAAATGTGTCACGTGCAAAATTTGCAAAGTGGAAAATTTTTGGAAATTATATTAAGGTATTAATTAGTAGTATATGACTCCGATGTTTAATACTGTATTACTTATTGATTTTATTCATTTGTTTATTTATTCTTATTTTCCTCTATTTATAATTCTTATTTCATATTTATATTCCTATTTTTCATCCATATTCTTATTCTTATTCTTATTCTAATCTATATTCCTATTCTTATTTATATTCCTGTTCCTGTTCTTTATATTGCATATTCATCTTGTTAACTTGTGATCAATAACTAGCTCTTCCAAATCTCAGTTCTATTTATTTATTAAATCATTTCATATCGTATTTCTTCTTTACATCCATTAGTTTCTTCTTCCTTGCTATTTCTTTCCAGCTATATATCTATATATATATCTACATCTAATATTACAATGCCACTAAAGAGATCAATACTGAATGATATTAATCAATTTACAAATATATCAAGAGTTAATAGAGTTATCAATATTAGATCATTATCAATTAGTTGTTCAATTAGACAAAGATATAATATTGAACCAAGAATAAAAAATCATTTACAAAGGAGATATAATAATCAATGTATAAATAGAAGAATAAAACGTTCTTTTACATCATGTTCAATTAATTTTAAATCAAGTGAGATTCAATTTAACGAAATGGATGAAGAGACTCAAGAAATTTTGACTGAAGAAAGAGCAGTAGATAAAGTTGATGTCTGTATTATTGGTGGTGGTCCTGCAGGATTAGCTACTGCAATTAAGATTAAACAATTACAATTAGAAAATGAAGATGGTAGAGATATAAGAGTTGTATTATTAGAAAAGGCCTCAGATATGGGGTCACATATAGTATCTGGTGCAATTTTAGAACCAAGAGCATTAAGAGAATTATTTCCAGATAGTGAATATTATGATGAAAATGGTGAAGGTATACCATTACCTTCAGAAATTGTAACTAAAGTTGAACATGAAACTTTAAGATTTTGTATTGGTAATTATGCCATTCCAATGCCTGAACCTCCACAAATGATAAATAAAGGTAAAAATTATATTGCATCATTAAGTGAAGTTGTTAAATATTTAGCTGAAAAGGCAGAAGAATTAGGTGTTGAAGTTTATCCATCAACTGCTGTTTCTGAAATAATATATAATGATGATGGTTCAATTAGAGGTATTGCTACAAAGGATATGGGTATAAGTAAAGAAGGTACTCCAAAGGATTCATTTGAAAGAGGAATGGAATTTCATGCTAGAATAACAGTCTTAGCAGAAGGTTGTCATGGTTCCTTATCAAAAGAAGTTATCAATAAATTTAAATTAAGAGAAGGAAGGGATAATCAAACATATGGTTTAGGTATAAAAGAGGTATGGGAAGTTGATCCAACTAAATTTAAAAAGGGTTCCGTTGCACATACAATGGGTTATCCATTATCTTGGGATTGTTATGGTGGTGGATTTATCTATCATTTTGGTGATGGTTTGGTTTCTATTGGTTTAGTCGTTGGTTTAGATTATGAAAACCCTTGGATTTCACCTTATCAAGAATTTCAAAAGATGAAACATCATCCATTTTATTCAAAAATATTAGAAGGTGGTAAATGTATATCATATGCTGCTAGAGCATTAAATGAAGGTGGATTACAATCAGTACCTAAATTACATTTCCCAGGTGGTGTTCTTGTTGGTGCTAGTGCTGGCTTTATGAACGTTCCAAAGATAAAGGGTACTCATACTGCCATGAAATCAGGTATGTTAGCTGCTGAAGAAATTTATAAAGTTCTCTCAAACATGGAAAGTTTGAAGACTGAAGAAGATGAAGATTATGATGAAGAATTACATGGTACATTAAATGAATCACCAATTGATCTAGAATCCTATGAAACTGCTTTCAAGAACTCCTGGATTCATGACGAATTACATGAAATTAGAAATATTAGACCATCTTTTAACTCTAAACTAAAATTATTTGGTGGAGTCACTTGGTCTGGTATTGATTCACTTATATTAAAGGGTAGAGTTCCATGGACTTTCCATCATCATAAATCAGATGCTGAATTAACTAGACCGGCATCTGAATATAAAAAGATTGATTATCCTAAACCTGATGGTAAAATTTCATTTGATATACTTACAAGTGTTTCAAGAACTGGTACATATCATGATGAAGATGAAAGAAATCATTTAAGAGTACCTGATCAAGACATGGAGAAACATGCTAAAATTGCATATCCAAAGTTCAAAGGTGTTGAAAATAGATTTTGTCCAGCTGGAGTTTATGAATATGTAGAAGATGAAAATTCTAAACTTGGCGTTAAATTTCAAATTAATTCACAAAATTGTATTCATTGTAAGACATGTGATATTAAAGTTCCAACACAGGATATCAATTGGACTGTACCAGAAAGTGGTGATGGTCCAAAATATACAATGACTTAGAGTTGTTTACTAAGTACAAAGGTTACATACATATTGTTCTAAATTGACCAAATTAACAAACTTATTTATTTATAATTCTTGTTCATATAATTGATTATTTTAATTTTAATTTGAATTTGAATACTGCATGACTGATAATTATCAACGTTAACCTCTGTAATATTATCGAATTTTCTATTAACTAAATCATAAGGTAATTTGCTTAAAATTATAATTTATCTGAATTAAATTATCTTTACGATATAATATTGGGGAAAACTACAAAGTTAAGAGTTTGTTTATAATATTTATTAAATATGAACTAATCTATAACAATATATATAATAAAACAATATATTTTTTATTGTCAAAAAAAACAACCCTACCTTTGGGACCTATATACAACTATCTGTTCGTTATCTATTTGTTAAAACCAAAGAACTTGTAAATGGTATCTTTGAAATCAACTGGATTATCCAAGTAAATATGATGTCCTGCGTCAGTAATAACTTTGAAAGATGCTTTGCTAGGCCCTTCTTCATTAATTTCTTTGACACAAGCATAACCGGCTTCTTTACTCATCCAATCATGATCACCATATAGCCATAAACTATCCATCTGTAGTTTTCCAGGTAATCTATTTAATAATGGATGTCTTGCAAGTGCACCAGGTGCTAATACTCTAGTTAAAGCATATTCACCACTACCTTTAGCTACAAATGTATTATAGCAATATTTATGCAATTTTTTTAACTCATCAATATTTTCAACATGACTGAACCTTCTAAAAGACCAACCAGATGCAAAATAAGGACCAAATGGGCCAACAGCTCTTAAAAGGGTAAATGGTGACATATGATGTTCCCAAATAAAATTTAGTGCTCTTGGTAAGTTTGGCAATCTCTTAGCATAACCTTTTTCATCAACCCTATGAACAGATGTAACTGGGAAATCAGTTGGTTGATAATGTCCACCCCACTCCTGTTCGATATCAGGACCTTGCGCTAACCCTTCTGAAGCAGGAATACTTGGATGCTTGGTTTCATTAGCGAAAATATCAAATTCACTTCTTTCAACTCCAACTGGACTGATCAATACTAATTGAGAGACATGTTCTGGATATTTAATGGCATAAACTGAACTTAAATAACCCCCAAATGAATGTCCAATTAGTCTAAATTTTTGAATATTTCTCTCTCTTCTCCAGTTTTCCATTGAGTCAATAAAGAAATTCTCAACTTTATTAACATCTTCTTTTGAAACGCCATGAAATGCTGGCAGCTTAGGTCTTGATGATAACCCATAGCCTAATAAATCTAAAGCATGTAAATTTAAACCAGGACGATCAGTTAAGGCTTCAAAGTTTTTGTAAAACAACACACTACTTGCACCATAGCCGTGAACTAAAACAACATGATCGTCATCAGTCGATTCTTTCTGTACATTCTTAACATTGAATTCGTGAATATAATTTTCTTGATCTATTTTGACATTCTCTATTTTAGCTGATCTTTTACCATCAGTCTCTGGATAAAATGGTAGAGTTGATAATATATCAATCTCAGATTGCTCTAAACTACCTCTATTCCACCAATCTTTGAATGAATCTCTATATGAATATTGTTTTCTCAAATAGTCTGGGATATCTGGACCTCTCAAATGTTTTCTATTATCATCCACTTCAGCAGCTGACATTATATCTTTTTTAAAATTTCTGAATCTCTTACTTTCATAAATACTTGGTTGTAAATTGTTGTGATTTGGTGGCAAAGATAGTCTCTATATAATTTTATTAATTTTCAGAGCTTGTTCGCTAGGCAGGAATTAGCGGCTGTAAGTGGATTTGGCACTTCGGAGACTCGGGCATAACGACTACAAGAAGTAGATAAAGGATGAGCAAACTTACAACCGATAATTTCATTGATACTTTAAAAAGGAATTCAAATAAACTACATTGTAGTGAGCTCTTCACCTCTTCATATATTCATTAATGGTCGAACTTATATAGACTTGCTTATATAAATAAAAGATCATTTGACAAATTATCAGAATTTTTTTTTTGAAGTGAGTCTCTAACTAGCCCATACACTCAGAACTTTGTCACCCTGATCCTTTAACATGTCATTCACCAAAGCCCAATCATCGTCACTTTGAATAACAATGAAATCACCATCTTCATCTTGATATTTGACCTTCCCTTTCATAACACCACCACACTGTTTGATTTTCTTCTCTATTCTAGATAAAAAATCTCCCACTGTAATATCCATCGGTATCATTATTGTAAATAGGTCCTTTTCATATGTTAATCTGACAATAATATTGTTATTTGGGATTGATCCTTTGTAGGATTCTGAAATTGATCTTTTATTGCTGATTATAGAATCTTGGGTAGCTCTTTTATTCAGGACTTCTGATTTTTGTCTTGAGTGTGCATTATTATGATTAACAGTACCAGCAGAACTATTTAGGCTACTTACCATGGTAGATGAGTCTGAAGTAGCAGATCTCGATAGATAAGATGATCTATTACTCACAGCAAATCCATTACTTCTTCTATCACTCACACCCAAACTATTCATACCATTCAAATTAGAGGCACTGTATTCATCTTGTAGAGTGCAAACTAACTTCCTTATACATAATTCCCAATTCGTCTTTGTTTCTTCATTTTTAAATCTCATTAAAAAACTTCCTGTATCTTTCATACCAGACCATGATATATTTAAAATGTGAACACTGACAGTACTAATGTTATATATATTAGCGATAGAAATTCTGCCCTTGAGTTCATATCCAATTATATCATTTGCTTGATTTAATAGATTAGTTTGTGATTTTTTCTTCAATGAAGTAATTGATGATTTCTTCGCTTGTGGGAACAATTCTTTAAAAAATATAATTATATTTTCAAATAGGTAAACTTGAAATTCTCTTTCTTCTGAACTTTTAGAGTTGTCTTTCACAACAACTCTGTCAAAAAATAATAATTCACCAAACGTATTGATATTATATCCCTTCCAATCAACAACTTTATCATATAATTTCTTTAATACTTCAATATTTTCAACTCTTCTTTGATTTTCATTAATATCATTGGCAATTTTCTTAGAAATATCCAAAGCTGATAAAAGTTCATTATAACTATTTGAGTTTGGATCAGAGTTCTTAATAAGCTCTCTTAATAATAATGGATATTTACACAATCTTTGGACAGGTTTCAATAAAAAACTTTGCAATTCCAAATCATTTCCAATAATCAATTGATTTGATGAGTTATTGAACGGACTTGAGCTTATGAAAGAAATAGCAGCTTGTTGGCCAATTGACCAAGGTTCATAACTTTTGAAAAATTGTTGAGCTTGTATAAAAATAGAGCCAATTCTTTGATATTTTGGATCAGCCATACTATTAATTTCTAAAGCAACCAGAAATCTTCTTTGGAAATCTAAAATATCACTCAAGTTTGGGAAAAGCATATAAAGATCATCAGATGAGATCATGTTGAAGGTTAACAATTGCTCTTTATATTTAGTTAAAATTTCTAGGTCATGCACATATTTTCTTTCAGTTTCAACCAATTCTTTTATAACCTTGGATCTTGAATTTGTTATTTTAATTTCATCATCTATTTCTATGTCTGGTTTGAATATGCTAGGTGATAAATCAATGACTGAATTTATTACTTTAATGATCTTATATAAATCATCAGTGTCGTTTGAAAACACATTTGAAATGGTGAATAACTCCGAGTTATCAAAATTTAGATAGTTTTTGCATGCTAATATGAAATCATAGATTGACTTTTTACATGTTTTCAAATCGTCTGAAGATACAACAGGTAGAAGATATTGTGGTTTTATTAAATTGAAGATGACGCATAATGGAGAACCTTGTTGGAATAGAAGCCAAAGTTGTGTAACAGGATCTGAATTCACAGATGCAGGAAGTACACCTGCAGCAAACGTAGAAATTGGGCCAGATGGAGCTGGTGATATTGGTGAAACATTATTTATTGATGATGAATCTTCACTCAAATTACTAAAATTTGATAACGAACTAACTCTAAAATTATTATTTGAGATCATGGATTGGTGTTGATTACTACCTGGAGTAGCGTTCTTTTGTGATAATGTTAATGCTTGACTTTCTGACAATATTTCTGCACTTGAATGTGCTAGATTAATGTATGGTTTTAATTGAGGAACATTTTCAAGTCTTTTTTTCAATCTTAAACAAATGTAGTAGAGCGAATCACTTGAGGTTACTTGTTTGTTCATCAACATTAATGTATTACTATTAGTAACCACTGCAGTAGGTGAAATTCGTGTTGTACTTGAATTTGTACTATTAAAACCGTTTGAGCCAATTGCTACATTAGAAGAGCCATTTATTGAATTGGTATTTGTTGAAGATTTCCTCAATAGTGGTAAATTCCCATTTGAATCATTTGTTATAGTACGTATTGAAAGATTTGATGTTGATGGCCCACTAGTTATATTTATTTCAGGAAAAACTGCCATTATTATTGCTGTTGGCAGATTGACAGTTAATTATTTCTAAAGCGATTGTTGATTGGTTATTATTGATTATTCAAACTATATTGATAATTTGGCTTCTATAAGAAATTGAGCAATAAAAATGTCTTATGAACGAATGAAAGTTGAATCTTTTTGCAAAACTGGGAGTATTGTAATTGAAACTAATCGAAGTTTTAACAGATATCTATATCTGAGATGTTTGTTGATTTCTCGTTTATTATATATCTTTATTTGTAGTCTGAGTGTAAGTTTTCTGTCAAATATCAAGAAACAAACAATGCAAAAGTAGATCAAAAAGTTGTTCACGAACGAGGAGCAATAAATGAAATTTCAAAACAGCTGGATTGGTGAAGATATCAGCAAAGGATAGTATATCCAGAGAATATAGATACAAGTTTAGACAGGTATGTGTTACTGCTACAGGTGGCATAACTGCTTGTTTCCTATACTCTAACCACTTTTTTTTTTTTTGGTTTTAGTTCCATTACCCGGTTTTCAGATTGTTCGCAATAATATAACAATTGATAATTACAGGTTTAAATAATAGTTAACGAAGAGCCATGTATACATAAGTCGCTAATAAACAATTGTATTTGGACATCTGTTAAAGTAGAATATTGCATAATTATTAGACAATAAAAGGACTACAATATGCAGATAAACATAAATAAGGATGAACTGAATGATAATAATGTCAAAATACTAAAAATAAGGAGATCTGAATTCAAGAATAACCTTATCAAATCATTTGACATGTTGGGTTACGTTTTCATCATATTATTATATTTAAAAAAGTACGTACTCTTATATCAATATTATGCAAATATGATATTATTCAAGTTGAGTCTCTGTGATACTTTATACTATTTACTAACAATTTCTGTTTTTTTGTTTATATAGCATCTCTTTCATACGGTTCAGTATTAGATTATTCCTACATACTCTATTATCTAATCCGTTTCCCAAAGATGTCATGATGAGGTTTGCTGAACCATTTAAAAGAAAATTAACCAAATCCTTATTTATTTCCACGCTGACTATCAATGGCCTATTCTTACTTGTTGATATTTTGACTGGTGTGCCAGCTCCAAACGATCCTTCATCAACACAAAAATTGTATTATGGTAGTCTATCATTACAAATCATTGGTGAACCTACTCCATCCACAAGATGGGTTTATATTTATTACAATATGGTTATATTTCTAATACAGTATATATTGATCTATTTAAGCGGGATTTCAACATTAGCATTTGAACGGGAGCAACTAGAAATTGAAGAGACAATATCAAGAGTTAATTCTGCTCATATTAACCCAATGTTAGCTAATGATGATCAAATAATGCAATATTCTAAGAATCAAATAGAATGCGATGGCTATACAGGACAAGTAAATGTTATAAGAATTAATCTAGTTCAAATTTATGAACATATCAAAGATTTGACGACGGGTATCGCTGAAGAAGAGGCAGTAGTGAGTGCTTCTGCAGATTCTGAGGCAAACTCTACAACTTCAAATATAAACCCATACAATAATTACATGGGAAGCCGAATGAACTTCTTCAGTTAAAATAATGATAAAATATATCATTAAAAAATTATATGCATTTTAGAGGTTAATAATACCAGCTATTTTAATAATTACAATAGATGAATACTTCAATTATAATCTAACCCTTTATGAAAGAAAGATTTTGTTGTTTAGACTCTACCAATAGGGCAACCACGTAAATATTCAGCTTTATTTCTTAAAATTCTAACACTCTTGAAGAATATTTCCTCTGGAGACATTGCACCAGTAGATTCAACATTAAATATGAAATGGTCTCTCTTTCTACCTAATTTGACCTTACCATTAAATTCATCATGTCTTAAGACTTCTCTCGAAACTGTATCTCTTCTAGCATCATTAACGTATGGTTCACCATCATTATTGATTTCAATAACACCTGGTGAAAAGCATTTTTGGAATTTAACGGCATGTTGTTTTGATATTGGTTCTAAAATATCAATAACTGGTAACAATCTATATGAAGCAGTAGCAACTGGTGAAAATTTAGCATGGTCAGAACCCACACCTAAAATACAATGAGCTCTTAATGAAATCTCTTGACCAGGTCTTAATTTGGCTAATAAAATATTTGGGTCTGATAATAAAACTGGTGTTTTAAATTTTTCTAATTGATTACCTTGTGGTTCAAATTTTAAATCTTTAGCATATACATTACTATTTCTATATTTTTCATTTGGATCAGTAGAATTTTTTGGAGCATGTGGATTTTTAGTACATGAAACATCCAAAGTTAAAACAACAGTATTTTCATCAGTATATCTATCCTTTTCATCAACATTAGTATCAACCCATGATAATAAATCTGGATCAACCTTTAGTGGCATTAAACCTATACGATGAGCCAACACTTCATCTTGTATAACTGAAGTATTGTTAAAGATGTAAATTTGTTCAGCAGCAACTGATGGAACTTCAGCAATCATAATTCGTCTGAAGGCATTTGCAATGGAAGTGTCAATGTTTATTAGATCGAAATTTGCTTCTCTTTCAGTAATGTATGAAATATTGATATTAAAAGATTCTTTGAACTTGGTTAGATCCCATGCATAATCAGCACCATTTGAGTAATATCCTGGATAGTCTGTGGACACAGTATTAGTAACACGGTCGCTTTCAATATTTACTATATTAGACATGGCAGAAAGGACTTGAATATGTGTGATGATGAGCTTTTACTGCCTATTTCTAACTCAAGATACAAAGGCATCTATCATACTAATAAATTTTTTATTTAAGTTTTTTAATTTAATTTAAAAAAAAAAAAATTCAAAAACCGGGTTATTTCTTACTAAGCGTAAAAAAACTTATAAAGTTTTTGCTAAAGAGTAGTTAGTACTTTGTATCTTTTATTCCTACATTATAGAAGTTTTCAATTCAAATTCATATAATTGATTAAACATTACATTTGTTAGATTATTCTTATGAAATAGCTTCAATCTCAGATATGTTTAAATATCATATAATTTTAATTACAGTTTAGCTATATCGTTTAATAAAATATTGTGATTATATGTAACTGGTTGTACTAAAATTATTGATATCAAGTAATACTCAATTTTGAAAATATAGGATGTATTGCTTCATTTGAATCAAAATCAAGTTAATTAATGAATAATAAGCAGGTTGATATCTGATATTGGTAATTTACAGTACTGTAATATAAAATTACTAAAGAATAGCCAGAGCTACATTCTTACTAAAACTAGAACATCCTAACACCTTCATTAACAAGCACGCTAATACAGTAGTACTACTTTACTGGGTTATCAATTTTTACCTCTTATCTTCTTAATGATCAAGCATTAGATTGCCAGAATATTAGAACAAATGTTGTCAAGAAGAATTAGATGTACTCAGTGCAAGGCACACAAAAAGAAGTGTATTGGTAACAGTGAAAATGGATGCGATAGATGCCTAAGAATTGGTAAAGTTTGTCAGTTTGATGTGATTAATATATCAAATACTAAACCCTTATGGAGACAAATACCTTATACTAGCAAAAATTCTAATAAAAAAGCATTAACCAAATCACTTCTTATTGATTTTATCAATAAAGAGAATCCCTATGACTTGAAGATTGGTCAGGTGGTATTTGAATTTACATACAATCATAACCTATACACTCCTTCAGTTATTGTTGGTACAGATGGTGCTACACCGTATATTATTGAAGACACAAATACAGTCCATATTCAGGAGTTAATCAACGTTAAGGAACACACTCTGATGCATATCCTTTTATCTATGCTGAGGATTAAAAGTGTAAAAAATATACCTGATGTTGATGTTTCCAGCTTGGTTTTGTTAAACCATATAAGAGATATATTAAGGATAAGTAGATATCCTAATACTTTTTCAAAATTAGATGATAAATATTCAACTCAAGAAATCAAAATTCAACCATCATGTCTTGTTATTGAAAACTCATCATTGTCTCAAAATAATGTGGAATCAATTGAATTTAAAATTGATAATAACTCAATAAGCAAAAACGTTGATGTCAACCCAATAGGTTATGATCCATTCAAAAATGAATTTAATCTAGATGATATTCCTGATATTTCACAAGAACTGGCTATAAATTTATTCGAAATATATCAGATGGATCATCAAAGTATGAAAGATTTAGTTTTTTTACCATTAATAATCGGATCTACAATTGCCATGCATTCAGCTTTATTGCTTACCATTTATAGATCCAAGATTAGTAGGACCTCTAGTTTAGCTGTGCTTGATGACTTTGACGAGAGTAAAATACATCTTTCCATACTGAATAAACTACAAATAAGATTGATAAGATGTTCCTCATTTGGTTGTGATCACATTTTCTTAACAGTTCTTTTACTTCTTGAAATTGAACTTGCGAGAGGTATTATAATAGATGGTTTATATCAAAAACTAATTGAACTGGCCAAAACTATCATCATATCCCGTGGTGGTATCAAATCAATATGTAAAACTTTAACAGGTAAATGTATTATGAAATGCTTTGCTCGACATTTATGTTCACATCGCTCTACACCATCAGCATCAAGTCAAATAATACCATTTACTGACTTAAGCTACGTCTTTGATATTAAACTTGATTGGTTTCAAGACAGTAGTAGTGATCAAGGATATTTTAACTTGTACAGTAAAATCACTCATCTTCATGAGTTATCTTTATTGGTGAAAAATGATCCAAATGGTTCAGATTATAATAAAATGTCTTTGAATAATGTTATTCAAGACTCATATAAGGTTGAGACCCTTATATCTATTCTTCTAAAGAAACCAAGAGATAACTTTGAATATATTGAATCTGATTTATTGAATTGTGCATTATTATATCTTTACTTAGCCGTTTATAAGATACCACCTTCATCATTGAAAGTTTTATATCTACTTCAAAGTATCGATGAAGAGAAATTATTGCTTACAAATGACTCATTCCATCCATTATCAGTTATAGCATATGGTTCGTGCCTTATTGATAAAAGTCAACAAGGACAATTTGCTAAAAAGTTAAAAGAATATCAATTCAAATCAGGAATTACATTAGTTGGGTTTTGTACTGATATATTATCAAAGTTTTGGAATCGAATCCCAAATGGCTTGAATGAATGGGAAGAATTTGGGTTTTATAATAAGTTCATAATTCCTCTATAATAAATTTTAAATAAATAGCTTTCAAAATACACACTGGTAATATTTTAAATAAATATTATAATTAGATAGTCTCACTACTTGCTAATAGATTATCACATTATTTCAAAATCTTCATTCAAATATTATTAAAATAAATGATATGGCTACCTTGACTTAAAATATTATATAAAACTTTATATTAAACTTTAATTGATTATTTTTAACAAGCTCATAATCAACAGCGATTAAATTACTCTTATATAAACAATTATAAAAGCTAGCAATTATTATATTACAGATCATAGAAAAATGTAGGATTATTGAGATCAGTTAAGTCACCAAATTCTAGTTTAGCTTGTTGTTCATTACTTAATCCTTCCATAGTAATACCTTCTTTAAATTTGGCTTTGTTTCTACGGTAGTATAACGCATACAAAACAATCGGCGAAATAACACTAATAACATAACAGCCAACCATGGTTCTCTTTGCAGTCATATAAATTGGGGCTTCATCAGTTTTGAATGTTCTTGGACCAATCATATTGCCAACAGTAAATCCAACCAACAAAGAGAAGTTTGCAACAGTTTTCTTAGTAGAACCAGCAATATTTGAAGTAACAACTGATGACATTGTTGCCCATGAAGCTGAATTTAATAAAACCCAATAGTAACCAAATATTTGAGCATTTACTTGAGGAGCATAGGATAACAACAAAATAGCCAAATAAACATTTAAATTTAAGATCACAACCATTATTATTCTACTTTTAACATAATACTCGGTTATTAATGCAAACAGTAGAGGGGCCACAAGGTCAAACCCACCATTGACCATATTCATTAAAACAGATTGTCCAGTTGTATAATGAAATTCCTCCTCTAAGAGAATCGACCCAAAGGTACCCAAGGACCCATTATGTATACCATAACCAAACATGAAAAAGAAAAAGAGATATATAGCAGGATCCATCAATGATTCCTTAAACTGACTAAATTTGAACTTTGTGGAGCCAAAACCTGTCTTATTCTCTTTAATTCTTGCAACGACAATTCTTTTCTCTCTTTCATTTAAAAACCAAGCATCAGTAGGAATATTTGGAACATGAAGAAATGAAATTAGAGCAAAAAAGATTGTAATACAACCAAGAGTAATATATAATAATTTCCATGGTGCATATGTATAGGAATTTTCATGAGTATAAAAGCCATATCCAATACCTGCACCTAGTATAGTTCCTAATCCAGTACATCCTAACCAAATACTAGTTCTTGTATAATGTTCAGATCTTTTGTACCACATTCCTGTCAATAACATATATGATGGATCCATGAATGATTCAAAGAATCCAAGGAAAGTACGACAAACTAAGAATGTAGGACCATCCTTAATTGTTGCATGCAAACAAACTACCAATCCCCAGCATAAAACAGCACATGATAAAGCTCTTGATGGGAACTTTTGTAAAAATAAGTTAGCAGGATATAAACCAAATAAATATCCTAAATAAAAGGCACTTCCTGACCATCCATAATATTCAGTTGATAAACCCAAATCTGTTTTAAGACCGATGATAGCAGCGTAAGAAGTAGCACCTTTATCCATCAATTGACACGCCATCAAAATACACATAACAGGTAAGATATATATGTCTGTTTTTCTCAAAACAGCCTTTTCTTCCTCCTTTGTAAATGAATTTGCTTCATTTTCAATGAGTATACCAATATCAAAAGCACGATCTAAATTTTCGAAATTATTGTTCGAGAAAGTGTTTGATAAGACAGTGTTTATTTCAGCTTCAGCAACAGTACCATGAATATTCTTATGGAGATCTACTTCAAATGATTTATTATCTGCATCCATACTCATATTATACCCTGACATATTATTCGATTACAAAAGTAATTAATAAATTTATATGATGAGAGATGAGATGGGTTAACACTAAGGATGGAAACTTGCCAAATATTTATACATTGAGAAAAGGGATATCGATAGTTATTGATTGAGACATTCATGATTTAACTTTTAAGGTATGAATGTTGTGGATTTCGAATATGAAATATTATTAATTAGTATTTTTTAAATATATAGATGCATATTGAATTATTGTTTGCAAGTGCTTGTGTTGATTTTTCAATGAGTATTAATTTTTTTTAGATACAAAATTATCGTATAGATGCGACTCTGAAAGTCAGATTCAAAATTGATCCAGAAATCTAAAATAGTCAAAATCGCGACTTTCTAATAGTTACATTTCTGAAATCTTAAAAGCTAACAGACAATGTATTTCTAAGCTATCATGTCTGTCATTTGATGAATAAACATGGAAAGATCATGATAAAGAAATGCGATTAGTTATTAATCATTGATGTTTGGTTCAATGTATTATAATATCTAATACTAATATCAATCCTAATTTGTACAATATAGCGACAGTCAACTATTATTTTATAGCTCTTCTTCAAGGGTCGCTTCGATTTACATCTTCCATGATTGACAGTCAAAATATTAAAGGCTGGTATGGTTTATATATTTTACCTTTTATTAAGCAAATATAATACTATCTCTTATCTTTTATTTCTTGAGTATTACTATATAAGTTATTAGATATATCATCTTACAACAACATAATATAGATAGTTCGCAAATACTAAAATTTATCATACATAGATAATCAAACGGACATTAATGACTAAACATATTTCAACTATCCCATCCAAAGTAGTCATTGTTGGAGCTGGTGTTTTTGGTTTATCACTAACTATAGCTCTTGCTAAGAGATACCCTAGCGTTGATATTACTGTTATTGATAGATATGAACCTCCTGTTTTAGATGGATCAAGTGTTGATACTACTCGTTGTATTCAATGTGATTATGAAGGAGAGTTTTATTTCAAATTGGCTTCTAAATCATTGAAGATGATAAAGGAAGATAAGGAAATCAATCCATACTTTCATCAAAATGGTATGTCTTTCATTACAGATGAAATAAGAGGTAATGTTTATGATTCAGGTATTCAAAGTGGGTTTAATAATATGTTGAAATTGAATGGTGATTATAAAACGTATGAATCTTCAAATGATGTCTTCAAATCTATTCATGGTGACTTTTCTTATGATGAAGAACTTGACACATCAACAAAGAAGGTTTGGGATCATGGTTATACCAATTTTGAAGATGGCTTTATTGAAGCTGATAATGCAATTAGAGCTTATTATAATAGAGCTAAATCATTTAAAAATGTCAAATTTATCTTTCAAGAAGTTAATAAATTGGTTTATAAAAAAGATACAAACATTTGTCAAGGTGTTGAATTTAATAATGGAACTATAATCTTAGGTGAGTTAGTTTACTTAATGACTGGTTGCTTTACAAATAAATTGATTGATATTACACCAGTTTGTTTGATGTCTGCCATTGAAGTTGTTTGGTTCAAAATATCTGATGAAGAAAACGAAAGATGGTCCAAAATGCCAATTTCAACTAACAATTCTACTGGAATCAATCTATTTCCTCCTGTTAATAAAGAGATTAAAGTTTTAAGAAGATCTGCTGGTTATAAGAATACAATTAGGATTTTGAATCCTTCACCAAAGGCAAATGAGCAAGACCATATTGAAGTTATATATCCAAGAACTTCAGTAACCAATCCAACTGATTGGATTCCATTGGATGCTGAATTAGAGATTCGTAAAAATATGAAAGAAATTATGCCTCCATTATATAAAAGGTCATTTGATAGAACTAAACTTTGTTGGTTAGCAAAGACAAATACATACAATCCATTAATGGATTTCCATCCTGATACTTATAACGTTGTTGTTGCTACAGGTTCAGGATCTTGGAAATATGTTCCAGTTTTAGGTGATTTTTTGATTGATCTAGTTATCGGTGAATTGGATCATGAAACTAAAAGGTTATGGTCATGGAATGAAAAAATTGGTGTAACTGATGATGGTGGGAAATCACACAGAGTTGGAAATAAAGTTCAAGAGTTGAGTGAAGTTGTAAGAACTTTACCAAATTTATCAAATAATTGATATTTACTGCTTAAAGGATATGATATTATAAATGTATATGTATTAGTATATATAATGATATTTAAAAGATAGATACATATTCTAAAATACTCTTTCAAATTATTGTTCTGACTTATTATTAAAATCTTTTCCTTTATTTTCCTTTGCTTCCTTTATTTAATAATATTGTACTAAAAGGTATCGTTTCTCAATGAATAAATTGAATTAAAATATAACTTTCTTATAAAAGCCTTATTATTGAAGTATTACTATTGAATCAATTGGCGCTAAAAGTTTCAAACAGATAATTTATTTCGGAATCCAGGTTGAAATTGGAGGTAAATGTTGAAAGGTGTAAATATAAAAATAATATCCAAGGAGAGTATCTTAGCTGAATAGATAAATTATGGATACAGATCTAGTTTTTATAAGCCGCAAAAGTTGTATATTTAATTTATTTGTTAGGGTTGTATTATCTTTACTTTAAACTTAAAGAATAATAATCTCCTCAATTAAAAAGCTTAATTAATGTAAAAACTCGATATTTTGCACATTTAGAACCTCTAAATTGTGGGATATCATTACATAGATATTAGTTAACTCAATTATAACATAATCTAATTGGATAAAATCTTTATAAAACTACTAAATCAAATAGGTCTAGACGATCAATTAAAAGAATCTATCAACGGAGATAAGTCGGACCTAGAATCCGGTATATAATTAATGATTTAAAATATTCAATCAACAGGTTGTGCAAGTCATAAAGCATTCAACTAGCGGGAAACTTGTCATTCTTTATTAAATGATAACCTAAATTAACATGTTGGATTAAAAACTGTATTTTTCTTCGAAGAAAATCCGCTGTGTTTGTTTTAACTCAGTTGTAAATCAGCTTATATGATTTAACAATTTAAATTTGAAACTTGTTAAGTGATCTTAGTTAAGATATTAATAAACCAATAGATTACTAGAATGAATGACTGGAAAAGAAGCATAACATTTTGTCCCTGTATATCAGTCGTTCATTCGAGAGAAAAAAATAAGTATAAAGAGAGTAAATAAGTCCTCAGTTTTTTTTAGTATATATCTTTAATTCTTCAATCATCTACCAATTTATATTCAATCAAAAAACAAAAATATTTGAAATGCAATTTAAAACATTTGTTTCCAGTTTAATCGTTATTTTGAAAATTGTCAGAGCTGACACATCTGCTGTTGAGTCTATAAAACACAATTCAGCGTATACTACGACTATCACTGAAGTTCGAGACACTTTAATACTCACTGAAACTTTTACTGCTGGGATTGATGAAACAATTATTGATAAAACTTTTACTGGTACTCTAAATGACTTAGCCTATACTGATTCAAGATGGTATACTAGTGATGATGATAATACTTCTACTACTGGTTATGATTTCACTACAATCATGCCAATCACCTTGGACTCTAAGACATATACTGAAACAGTCCCATATGATTCTGGTGATACTTTTGAAATTATTACCTATTCTGTAACTAATGATGGTACAAACTATTCCGAGACTGAATGGCATGCAACTCCTATTTCATATACTGCTAGTAGCTCTTCTGATGCCACTACTAAGACTTCTACTTCTTCCACTTCTTCCACTTCTTCTTCTTCTTCTGCTTCCGCTTCTTCTTCTGCCTCTTCATCATCAAGTGGTGCCGCTGTCCAGAGCAAATTTGCTCTTACAGGATGAACTTTTGGTTTATTAGTTATTATTGGTTGTATTCTACAATAAGCAGATAAAGGAATGTATGTTATTGTTACTAACAACTGATTTAAGACCAAATTTATTCCCATCATATTGATGAGGTCAATGTCAATCAATATTTCTTTTATTATATTAGATACTTTATAGATATTTCAAATTCTATCATATTGATAATGTGTTATAATTTTTCATATACTAATTTAACATTCAATACCAGATTTATTTCTGTTAGAATAATTGATGGAATTATAGTAGACATTTTCTCTGTACAAGCGCCGTAGTGAATTCTGTATAATATATATTACGTATATATATTGAAATACAAATGATCAAATGATCGTAAATAAATCAATAAAATCATAAACAACTATCGAAAAATAGACAAAGATTTAGTTTCCGTAGGCGTTAACGGATGGTGATTTTATCTTTTATCATACTGGATTTTAAAGCCAGATTATTAATAAACTAATGACATTATATGATTGAGATGATTATCCTGCAGTATATCACCATCGAATAAAGAATTATAAGAACGGCAAATTTTTGCGACGCAGGTCGTGCATGAAGAAAGACTATAAAATATTGTTTGGCATTTGCAAGTAAACGAGAGGGGTGAGGGGAGGGGGCTGGCTGATCCTCAGCGGTTCGGGGGAAGAAAGTAGAAAATTAAGGGTTCAAAATATGAAATTTAAAGGTACAAGATAGAATTGATACACCATATATTCTTTAAGCTTTTGTAAGGAAAAGAGAGATTGGTAAACAAAAAATTCTGCTTAAGCTTAAACGTAAGCAAATTTGTATCTCCCCAGTCCAGTGAACCTTCTATAAAATAAGAATGTGATATAAAAATTATAAATGAGAGTTACAACAAACATCAAAAAGGAATAAAAGCATTTACTTTTAGTGAATATTTCTTATAAATGGAACTGTAAGGTAATTAGAATAGCAGCTATATAATTCACTGTAAAAAAAATCTAAAACCTGATAATCATTTTTAAAAAGTTTCAAGCTAGCAAAAGGTATAATGAGTAATACAAAATCAATTTCTTTACCTTTTACATATTTTTTTGTGTTTCATCAGACTCATAAAAAATATATTTCGAAAAAAAATTGACATGGTCGTACGGCACGTGATCTGTTAGTACTGCATAACTGAATAACAATTAAAGACATCTAATATGGAACATTAGGCTAAAAAATTGAGACATAGTAATAATTTTAATGTAATAGATAGTTCTATATTATAAAAAATAAAATAACTAAATGTTTGATTAAATAGATTAACAATATTTAAAGGTTTTAGGAAAATAAAATTAATTTTAATGTGTGTAGCTATTTTTTTGATTAAAGGTATAAAATACATCTTTTTCTCAGTTCATCCATGTTTGTAACCCAAAAGTAATTCAATCATCATTGTTCATACCTTGTTTTACTGATTTGACTCATGATTTGATCCATCCATATCTCTTTGTTATTATCACCTTGATCAACTTAAGCTTAAATTGTAGATTATCAATAAAAGGTGTATCGGTTGTTATTGACCAGATGTTTTGGATATGGGTGAATGAATTCTTTTTCTTTACTTTTGATCATTGTTCCTTGTGGGAGAAGAGCTAAGAAATTCTTATTCATTTCTATTTTGTTTGTTTTGTTGTATATCATTTTTGTCTTTACGTTTAATATCATATTTGGCTTATTGCCTCTTTTGTTTTCTTTGTAATGTATATCTTCAAGATGTTGTTCGTTATCTTTTAAGATCTTTGGATGATCTTCAATAGCATTTGTCCCTTAGATGTCTGATTCATTTCCAGTGTTACTGTCAGTTTCTACAAGCGTCTTTTGAGTCTCTTGGGTCTCTTAAATTTCCTCTTTAGATAGACCATCTTCATATACTTCTTCTTTTTCTGAGCTAGATTCCATTTCTGGGGTAAAATTTCAATCATTCATCTTTATTTTATGTAAAAAATCGTTGTTTATTTTCAGTTTCTCTCAATTCTTGATCATTATCTAGTGTAAGGTTTTGCTGATCATTTAAAGATAAACCTTCATCCATTTGGTTGTTTTCGAAAACAACTTTTTCGTTTGCTTGAATGTTGATCTGAATTTCTTCCTCCATAAGAATATCTAAATTTTCAATTTTATTGTCAGTGAAGGTAGTATCAATAGCTTCATATGGTTTTTATCTTCAGTATGCACATTTTCTTCATTTATCAAAATGCTTAAGTTGTTATATCTATTTGAATTAATCTTTCTTGAATTTTCATTTGATTTTCTGGTTTTGTTTGTAGCTGTTTTTTTTTGAAGTTGAGAGGCCTAGTTTATAAACAATTGTATCCTTTTTACTAGTCTCATTGTTGTTTAGATTTCTCTTTCTTGGAAAATTGGTTCTATCTGAAGTTCCATCATTTTTGGATTATCGTCAATTTTTGAATATTCATTCTTTTTTGATGTTCCACTTTTGTTTGAAGATACTTCACCTTAACTTTGTTTTTCGTTATGCTTACTAAATTTTAATAATGACTGATATAACCTTGGTCATCAATTTGACCTTCGTAACCACATTTGTTGCATAACAGTGGGTGATTTGGTTAAGTGTGGATTGTCTTGTTTCATCCAACACATTTGATAAATCTATTGATGATTTTGCCTCAACCATGTAATTGTCAGCCTTATATCTTGGTGCAGTAGATAATGTATTGTTAAATTAAATCAACATTACCAATTCCTTTTAATCCATATAAGGTTTATTGTTGACCTTGGATTCACTTTGTTGTGCAGAAATCATAAATTAATTAATAATTTCATGTTCAATATCTTTGAAGATGGTTACAAATATTATTTGGTCCTCCTTACTACATACTAAACGACAAATTAACGTAAGAATTCACTCCCATTTAGACCAATATTACAGTATCTTCAGCGCCCAAAACTTTAATATTGCGGGATATCATTAGACATGAAGTTCATTCAAGAATAACGTAATGTAATTGTATAAAATTACCACAAAATAATATAATTAGTGATTTAAAATAACTAATCAGCAAATTGAACATTCAATGCCCGCAGGTGACAAAGCGTTAAACTAGCGGGAAGCTTGCTTCTCTTTTTTGAATATCATAATATAAATTGACTTGTTGAATTCAAAACTGTATGTTTATCTAATTGTGGAAAATCCGCTTTGTTTAATTATAAATCCAATTATGTGATTTGACAGTTTAGATTTAAAACCTATACTTTTTAAGGTGTTGTTAGTTGAGAAATTAATAAAGCAATAGATTGTTAGAATGGCTTCAGAAGAAGCATAACAATTCTGTGGCTTTGTACGAATAATTGATTCAAAAACACAAATATAAAAAGTTTTAATAAGTCCTCAGTTTTTTCAGTATTTATTTTTGGTTCATCAATCACTTACCAGATTTTAATCAATTAAACAAGATTTTGAAATGCAATTTAAAATATTTACTTTAAGTGTAATCGCTATTTTTGGAGCAGGAGTTGTTAAAGCTGACGCTTCTGCTGCTGACTCTGTAAAATACAATTCAGGATACACTACCACTGTTACTGAAATTCAAGTCGCTGATGGTACTAGTTATTTAACTATCGTTAAAACTGATACTGCTGGTAACGATGAAACAATTATAGACCTAACTTTCACTGGTACTCTAAATGGTCTTACCTTTACAGGTACAGAATGGATTACTAGTGATGAAATTAGTGCTTCAAGTGTTAATTATGATTTCACTACAACCGTTCCAATCACCTTAGGCTCTAACACATACAGTGAAACAGTCAAATATAATTCTGGTCAAACTCTTGAGCTTAATAGCTTTACTTTAACTGATGATGGTACTACATATACCGCAACTGTTTGGCGTGCAACTTCTATTTCCTCTACTGCTAGTAGCTCTTCAGCTGTCAGTACTGCTTCTTCATCGTCTGCATCTACTTCTGCCTCCTCTGCCTCTTCTACTTCTTCTGCCTCTTCTGCTGCTGCCACTAAGACTTCTACTTCTAGTTCTTCAGTTTCCGCCTCTTCTTCTGCATCTTCATCATCAAGTGGTGCCGCTGTCCAGGACAGAATCGTTCTTACAGGATCAACTTTTGGTTTGTTAGCTATTATTGGTGGTATTCTACTATAAGCAGATAAAGGAAAGTATGCTATTGTCACTACCAAACTACCAAGTGATTGAAGACTAAATTTATTCCTAACATATTGATGAGGTCAATTTCAATTAATACTTCTTTCAGTTTATTAGAAACTTTATAGATATTTCGAATTCTAACATAATCATAATGTGTAATAGTTCTTCATATATAAAATTAATTCAATCTCCATATTTTCACAATTATATAGGTACAACTTTTAATCCGCCTTAAATATTCGGTCTCATCTAGCAGATTGTGGATTGAATTGACTCTAGTTGTCTATTGAAGTATTCAAGATTCTAATAATGTGTGTTTTAATTAAGAAATATTTAAAATCTTACTACAAGGCTTACAAGCAAGAATACGTCATCGAACAAAAAAAAGTTAATCCGAACCATTTAACGGAAAAACTAAAGCAGCAGAAAAAGGTAATAATTTACCAATGTCCAAGAATTAGTCGATAATACTAATTTATTATAGAAATAAAAATGTGCCTCTAGTTACAGACAAATATAGATGCATATTGAATTATTGTTCACAAGTGATTGTGTTGATTTCTCGATGATTATTAATTTATTTAAGATACAAAATTATTGTATAGATGCGACTTTTAAAGTCAAATTTAAAATTGACCCATAAATTTACTAAAATAGTCAAAATCGCGACTTTCTGTTAATTATATTTCTAAAATGTTAAAAGCTAAGTGACAATGTATTTCTTAGAAATCATATTTCTCATTTGATGAATAAACATGGGAAGTATGTGATAGTGAAAATTGAATCTATTTAAATATTCTAATGAGCCAGGTTGTTCTCGAACGTTATGGTAGTAATTCAGCTGTTTCCATATTTTACCCCAATGTTCTTCTTCCAAATTCAGATAAATCATCTAAATAGGAAGTATATCTTTCTCTCAGTTAATGTCTTTTTATTACCTAAATGTAATTAAATCATCATTACTCATACCATAGTTAACTGATTTGACTCATGATTTGATCCATCCATATCCCTTTGTTATTATCACCTTGATCAACTTAAGCTTAAATTGTAGATTATCAATAAAAGGTGTATCGGTTGTTATTGACCAGATGTTTTGGATATGGGCGAATGAATTCTTTTTCTTTGCTTTCAATCATTCTCCCTTGTGGGAGATGAGCCAAGAAATTGCTTTTCATGTCTATTTTGTTTATTTTGTTGTATATCATGTTTAATATCATTGTTTTTTGTGATTTTCTCATATTATGTTGATTATCACTTTTGCTTTCTTCGTATTGTATATCTTCAAGATGTTGTTCGTTATCTTCTAATATCTTTGGATGCACTTAGAATTTGTGCTTTCGATGTCTTTTCAAATTCAGTTTCATAATCAGTTTCAGATGAAGTGTCATCTTCGTGCATCTCTTGTGTCTCTAAAGTCTCTTGACTCTCCTCTTAAGATGGAGGATCTTCATATACTTCTTCTTTTTCTCAGCTAGATTCCATTTTGGGGTGAAATGGTTCGGCACGGTGAGAAAATCCGTGAAACCGTACGGTGAAGAGTTCACCGTAGAGCTCACCGTAGAGAGTGTGTCTAACCGCGGTGAAATAAATTATAATAAGTTTTAATTTGGTTTTGTGTCACAATTATTATTTGAATTACTTACAGAGAGCATTACAAATATATAAGAAGTGTTATTTCTCTATATTTTTGCTCATCATAGTCAATCGTAAATCAAGTGATTATATAATCATCATTTTAGTTTATTAACAGCCTTGTAAGATTCAATTTTAGTTGTTAGTTTACAGGTAGTTTAATTAAATAAATAAATATCGCTAATAATCTAAAAGTAATATTATGTTAATATATCTATACATTAAAAGTCCTGATTAATTAAACCTATTGAATAAACAAGTCTATTTGGTTTGAAGGTCTATAGTAGTTTCCAAAATAGTAATTACCTAAAACGGAAAAATATTTTCTCACGGTTTTCCACGGTTTCACGGTGACAAGTAGTTCTCACCGTGCCGATGCCTGAAAGATACTGATGATGCTAAATATTTACAATTTTTTTAAAATATAATTCTTCCAGTATTATCAAGCACAAAAAAATATGTAAATGTAAAGATACTCATCAGAATCAATTGTAGTATAGAATTTATTATACCTTTTGTTAACTTGGAGACTTAATTTTGCTTTGAAACTTGTTAAATTGATTATCATATTTTAGATTTTTTGAAGGTTGATTTTTTCCAAATCGTCAAAAATTTGTGTACAATAAATAGCCCACAAAAATACCATTTTCATGTTTTCGATTTTTTCAGTATATTAGATAGCTGCTATTCTAATTGCCTTACAGTTCCATTTATACCCTGTTTCAAAGATTTTTTTGATGTTAAAACTTTGAATTTGAGGTTTTTTTTGTTGAAAATGGGAGGTTAAGCAGAGCGAGCACCTGAAAACAAAACAATGCCTAACTTGAAGTAATTGCTTTTATCCCTATTTGATGTTTGTTGTACCAATATAATAGCTTATTCTTATTTCATGAAAGGTTGATTCTGGGAATTCAAATTTGCTTATTTTTTGGCTAAAGCATTTTTTGTTCCCTATTTTGTTCCCTATTTTGTTTTCCTCACAAAAGCTTAAAGAATATATGGTGCACCATTTCCACCATGTTATATGCACCTCAAATCTGTTGTCAATGATGTAGCTATGATACTGGTCTTCTTAAATCTTGAAATACTTATGTGATATGCTCACTCATTTTGCTAATTGTTCACAAACTCAAGCTTTCTCTATAAATTTTTTTTACCTTCAACTTCATTATTTTGATTAGTTTCTTATTGAAAAAAAAAAACATTTCCAATCCATTTAAAAGAAATCTTTTTTTTGAATATCAATCAATAACCAATAATAGTACCTTTTTGCTAATTTCACCCTAATTACAGCTTGAATTTAACACGAATAAGCCTCAGTTTGTGCTGGAAACCAACTAGGCACTTTAAAATTTTCTTAAAATTCCTGATTCAATTGCAAAATCTCCCTTGAAAATTGGGTAAAAATAGTTTTCAAAGAATAGCAAAATATCCGTTTTTCTCGAAGCTCTTGTATTGCTCAATAAACTCCCAATATAGACCACAAACCTTGAAGAATTACGTTGTTTATACCTTTAAATTTCATATTTTGAACTCTTCATTTTCAATTTTTCTCTCAAAATTTTCCCCGAACAACCGCTGGGGGCCAGCCCCCAGAACCTGGCCCGCAGGACCCCTTGTTATTGTTTTCTTGCAATGCCCAAAATTATTACTGTCTTGTTTATGCACGAGTTGCGTCGCAAAATTCCGTCCTAAGTATCTTGAATCTACAATAAAGGTTGTTTGTATTCCTAGTAAGGTCTTTTGCATATTCTTAACCAGTTTTTTAATTAAATGAATCTATCTGGTCTTACTGATATCATCTCCATTTCTAGTAATGGGTATTAATGATACTGGCATCTTTATATTCTTTCGAAATGATACATTTGGATTCTTTGAAAGGAAATTGTAAAGATGTATGACTTCTCTGATGGTAGGATAGGACACCATTATTTGACTTAAATTACAGTATCTCAAACATCCAAAACTTTAATATTGCGGGATATCATTAGACATAATGTTCATTCAAGAATAACGTAGTGTAATTGGATAAAATACAAAATAAAAGTATCAGCGGAGTTAAGTCGGGGCACCACTACGATATATAATTAATGATTTAAAATAACCAATCAGCAAATTGAACATTCAATGCCCGCAGGTGATAAACTGTTAAACTAGCGGGAAACTTGTTTCTCTGTTTTGAGTATCATAATATAAACTGACTTGTTGAATTCAAAACTGTATGTTTATTTAATTGTGGGAAATCCGCTTAGTTTAATTGTAAATCCAATTATGTGATTTAACAGTTTAGATTTATAACCTATACTTTTTAAGGTGTTGTTAGTTGAGAAGTTAATAAACCAATAGATTGTTAGAATGGCTTCAGAAGAAGTATAACATTCTGTGGATTTATATGAATAATTGATTCAGAAACACAAATATAAAAAGTGTTAGTAAGTCCTCAGTTTTTTTCAGTATTTATTTTTGGTTCATCAATCACTTACCAGATTTTAATCAATAAAACAAGACGTTGAAATGCAATTTAAAACATTTACATTAAGTTTAATCGCCATTTTTGGAGCAGGAGTTGTCAGAGCTGAAACTTCTGCTACTGGATCTATAAAATACAATTCAGGATACACTACCACTGTTACTGAAATTCAAGTCACTGATGGTACTAGTTATACTGTCGTTAATACTGATACTGCTGGTAACGATGAAACAATTGTAGACCTAACTTTCACTGGTACTCTAGTTGGTCTTACCGTTACAGGTACAGAATGGATTACTAGTGATGAAATTAGTGCTTCAAGTGTTAATTATGATTTCACTACTACCGTTCCAATCACCTTAGGCTCTAGCACCTATAGTGAAACCGTCCAATATAATTCTGGTCAAACTCTTGAGCTTTTCAGCTATTCTTTCACTGATAATGGTATTACATATACCGCAACTGTTTGGCGTGCAACTTCTATTTCCTCTACTACTAGTAGTTCTTCAGCTGTCACTACTGCTTCTTCAACGTCTGCATCTTCAGCTGTCACTACTGCTTCTTCAACGTCTGCATCTACTTCTGCCTCTTCTTCTTCTTCTGCCTCTTCTGCTGCTGCCACTAAGACCTCTACTTCTGGTTCTTCAGCTTCCGCCTCTTCTTCTGTATCTTCATCATCAAGTGGTGCCGCTGCCCAGGACAGAATCGTTCTTACAGGATCAACTTTTGGTTTGTTAGCTATTATTGGTGGTATTATACTATAAGCAGATAAAGGAAAGTATGCTATTGTCACTACCAAACTGCCAACTGATTGAAGACCAATTTTATACCTAACATATTGATGAGGTCAATTTCAGTTAATACGTCTTTCAGTTTATTAAAAACTTTATAGATATTTCGAATCCTAACATATTGACAATGTGTTAGTTCTTCTTATATAAAATTAATTTAATCTCCATATTTTCACAATTATGTAGGTACAACTTTTAATCCGCCTTAAATATTCGGTCTCATCTAGCAGATTGTGAATTGAATTGACTCTAGTTGTCTATTATAGTATTCAAGATTCTAATAAAGTATGCTCCGATCAAGAAATATTTAAAATCTTATTCAGTTGTAGATAGGTTTTTCATTTACTTTTTGTTCAATGAAAACTTGTTATTCACATATCTGTGTATAGCATGTTTATTGCGTAGTATATATTTATAATTACATCAAATAACCGCACTATCAGTATGTATAATAATGTTATACTATGCAGGTAGTACTAAATGGAGTTTTTCTTGAATATGATATAATTTTACTTTTTGTAATCAGTGCTTGACGTACAATTTATTTCTATTTGACCCTTCTCCTCATCAGTAAGTAATTTTATTAAAAAATATAATTGAATGAAATATTAGAATATCAAAATTAAAGTACCTACATTGATTGATAAAGATTCAGGTAAAGTACAGTAAGAATTATTTTCAAATGAGTGAAATGTGAAGATGTCGAGATTGCTACAAATTTAGCGCTATATCTCCTTCAAAAAAATAAAACAATCTTTCCCTAAGATTGTCATTTCTTCTTAATGGAAACTTGGATTTCAAGAATCATCAATCATATCAGCACTGATATTCTTAATTGTACTTGAAGGCTAAATTCTTCACTTATTATCTGCGATTATCATTATAAACTGCGTTACACATTAAACACTAACGACCAATAAACATTACGATTTAAAAAGTTTATTTACAGAATTCACACCAAGACTTACATCAATATTAGTAATGGAGCCAAATATATTTATTAAATCGGGAAAGTTATTAATATGTTCATTCAATATGAGATCAATTCTGTTGTTAGAATAATTGATTGAATTATAGTAAATTTTTCTCTGTGCAATTGCCGTAGTGAGTTTTGCATAACATACATTATATATGGAGATATTGAAATACAAATGATCGTGAATAATTCTTGTAAGCTTTAACGGATGGAGATTTTATTTTGATAATATCGGAATTTAAAACCTGATTGATTATCAATAAACTAGCGATTTTATATACTATTTAGGTATATAGATTTTATAGAGTATTGAGGCGAAGATTTTCGGATTTAATTTTGTTTACCGGACTTATTCAAACTCAAACAGTTTTATATATAAACTAATATAAGTTTTGCATAACATACATTACATATGGAGATATTGAAATACAAATGATCGTGAATAATTCTTGTAGGTTTTAACGGATGATTTTGATAATATCGGAATTTAAAACCTGATTATCAATAAACTGGCGATTTTATATACTATTTAGGTATATAAATTTTATAGAGTATTGGAGCGAAACTTAAAGGTTTAATTACTAGGGTTTAACGGACTTATTCAGACTCAAACAGTTTTATATATAAACTAAAATAGATCCTAATTATATCGTAAAAGGTGTCTTTAGTGTTACACATACTCAAAATCAATAGTTTTTGAAGTATAAAAGCAACAACAATTAAAACAAAATCATTATTACAAAATGGCTACAACATCAGTTGATTTAGGAGTTGTCCCATGGGTTAATTTCGGTAAAACTGGTCTTAAAGTTTCAAATGTTATCTTAGGATGTATGTCATTTGGTAGCAAACAATTTTCAGAGTGGGTCATTGATAATGAGGAGGAAGTTTTCCAAGTCTTAAAAAGAGCATATGATAGAGGTATTAGAACGTATGATACTGCTGATGTTTATAGTAATGGTTTATCAGAAATATTACTTGGTAAGTTTTTAAAGAAATTCAGTATTGCAAGAGATAAAGTTGTCATTTTATCCAAAGTTTATTTCCCTGTTGACAATGCCGTCTTTCAAGTTCTTGATAAGTCAATTCAAAACATTGATTTAATAAACAACCGTGGTTTATCAAGAAAACATATTATTGATGCTGCCAGAAATTCAGTTGAGAGATTAGGTACTTATATCGATGTTTATCAAATTCATAGAGCTGATCCTGATACACCATTTGAAGAAACTATGAGAGCTTTAAATGATGTTGTTGAAATGGGATTAGTTAGATATATTGGTGCTTCACATATGCGTGCTGTTGAATATGTTGAGTATCAATCAATTGCCGAGAACAATAACTGGCACAAATTCACCAATGTTCAAAGTTTCTACAATTTACTGTATAGAGAAGATGAACATGAAATCAACTTCTATGCTAAAAAGCATGGTATTGCAATTACACCCTACTCACCATTAGCTGGGGGTTCATTAGCTAGACCAGTTGCTAAGGACAAATCACTATTTACTGTTCGTGAATCTACTCCATTTTCTCTTTCAATTATTGCTGATGATGAAACTAAAAAGGTAGAAATTGCAATAATCAAGAATGTTGAAGAATTAGCAAAGAAAAGAGGTGTTCCAATGGCTGCTATCTCTACAGCTTGGCTGATAGCAAAAGGTACCATCCCAATTGTTGGTGCTACGTCTGTATCTAGAATTGATGATTTAGTTGTAGGTGCTACTTTAGACTTGACTCAAGAAGAAGTTGAATTTCTTGAATCAAGTTATTTACCAAGACCAAGAAATCCAATTTTTCAATAGTTCAACATTGATTGACGACATATTTACAGAAAGAAATAAAAGAGATATCTCATTTTATATCAAAAGATATAATCAAAAAATCTAGAGTAGCTCAATGAATATTATTTTCTTTTTAGCTAGGTTCATTTATGTAATTAAAAACTTAACAACATTAATGAGAAAAAGATTAGCCAACTAATGTTCATTATTATCAAAAGTGCCGTATTAAACAATTTATGAGAAAATCGATAAATCAATGGGAAATAACAAATAAGTGAAAAATAATGGAAACATTTATATAATGCATCAAACATTAGCTTCTAATTGCTCGACTTCTGGTTTATCAGTCCAGTTGGTATTATTTCCAGAAATTATTCTATGATTCTTATGTAAAGGAGCTTGCTTATGAACATTTTTTCTTCTTAATATACGAATTTGAATATCTTTCCATAATTGAATAGTATGATATTTAGCATGTTGAATAATTGGAACATCAAAGACTTCATCTAATTCCTCCAAGGTTAAACCTTTAGTCTCTGGAAGAAACCATAATACTAAGAAAAATCCAATAAAATTCCAACCAGCATACCAACCAAATGCACCTTGAGGTTTAAAAGCGGTTAATAATGAGGGCCAAGTAATACTTAAGATAAAATTCCAAAACCATAAATTACCAATAGCAATTGAAGTACCTAAAGTTCTAATATACAATGGGAAACATTCAGCACAATATGGGAAAGTAACAATACCTGAACCAAAGGAATAAAAGACAGTAAATAGGTATATACCTAACATAATTGCACCAATACGATCATCAGTATTAGATTCAGGTATCCAAAAAGAGAATCCAGTCAAGAATAAGAAGCAACCCATGATTGGGAAAGTTAATAATAAAAGAAACCTTCTACCATATTTATCAATTAAAAAGAATGCAGGAATGGCAAATATTGTATTAATGAACCCAAACCCTGTGGAACCACCTAGAGCACTAATTTCTGATAAATCTGCCTTAACAAAGATAGTACTTGAATAATAAGCAATCACATTGACACCACAAAATTGTTGCATGAAGGTAACTATTATTGCAGCGGTCATTGCATTTCTATTTCTTCTAATTGTCAAAATTTCTTTTAATCTTTGAAAAGTTGGAACATCAAAACCTTCTTCCTCTTGGAATAATATATATTGATAAAATAGATCTCTTGATGCACATATTGAATCATTTCTAATTGAGGATAATGAATCAAATGCTTCCTTATATCTTCCCTTGGCCATATACCATCTTGGTGATTCAGGAACAAAAGGAATTTGTAACATAGCAAGAGTAGCAGGGATCATTGCAGATCCAAACATTAGTCTCCAATTTAATCCACCACCTATACCATGACTTGGAACATAGTAAAAGGCAAGTGATACCACATTACCAATTGCAATACCGAAAGCTGTAAAGAATTGCCAACTACAAGTTAAAGAACCTCTTAGTGCATGAGGACTAGCCTCTGCACTATATACTGGAACAGTCGAACTTTTAATACCAATACCAACACCTAAACAAGCTCTTGCAATAAATAAATGATACCAAGTATTTGTAAATGCTTGCCAGAAGCAAGTAATTGAAGAGACAAAACAGGACCAAAATATAACTTGTTTTCTACCATATCTTCTATTAAATGGATCAGTTAAAAAGGTAGCAATAAAGGCACAAAATAAATATGGAGCTCCATTGACTAAACCTTGTAACCAATCTGATCTTTCATCACCATTATTAATTTTCATATAGGTTGGATAAAATAATTGAGCACCATTAATAACAGCTTCATCCATACCTTGAGTAGCGGCAGATAGAGAAACTGCTAAGATAATTTGCCATAATTTAGAAGGAATTCTCCAAGGATGTTCATATTCATTTTTAATAACTTCTTTTTCAACATCAGTTAAAAATTTCATTTTAGAATAACCTTTTGGATCTCTTGCTAATGCAGCACCTCTTGCAAATAATTCAATATCATCAAATTTATGTTCTTTAGCAAAATTTCTACCCATAGCCATTACTTCTTCTTCTGAATATTGAAACAAAATATTACCAACATCATCTTCCACTTCAGCAGCGCCTGAAATTTGATTTTCATTTATACTATTTGAATATTCAACAGCATCATTATCTGTTTCATTAGTCTGTTTACTGAATAGGTTTGATTCTTTCGAACGTGTAAAAGTATATTTTTCATCAAGATTTGTCATAATTAATTAAATATTAGATAATTTTTTTTCATATGTGGAGATCTAAAATGATTTTTAAAAGGAAGTATTTATATATTATATATATATAGGAATAATTCGACATGTTGTTTCAAGTCTTTATTAAGTAACCATAATGAGAAGATATAAAGTTATTAAAAAAAATCCTGGAGTACATAGTACAGAGCATATAAGCAAGAATACGTCATCGAAAAAAATAAATAATAAAAAAATGAAGTTAAGTGCGATTAAAGGAAAAACTAAAGCGACAACTAATTTAGGTAATAGTTGATAGCAATGTTCAAGAATTTAGTCAATAATAATTATCTAAGGAAGGAATAGAAATGCGTCACAGGTCACTGGTAAAGTTTTTCCATATCTAAGCAAATTTTGTAAAGAGAAAAAATGTTAAGAATTAATATAGAAGTTCAAAGTAGACTAAATAGCAAAAAAGCAGTTTATTTTACCATACTATTATAAAATTCAGGTTTAAGGAAGACTACAGATGTTACTGAAGTGCATTCAAGAAAAAGGATAAATAAAGGAATAAATATAGGAGACACAAACAGATACATAGACACAGTAATGCATATCAGTTATATAGTCATATAACTTGCTTAGTTATTACTATCGTCATTGCATTACATGTTATGTACAATATTGCATTTACAGCCTTTAAGAAAAAATAATATCATATAATAAATGTATTAAATTATATGAATGATGTTGTAATATAATTTGTAATTGTTAAATAAATAGTAATAATAAAACCTGTTATATTGAAAACTTAAAAAACAATTTTTAAAGAATATGAAAAAATAATAATCTATAGTATTAATCCTACCCTAACTCCCAGTATGCAATTCTCTCTTTTTTATAATTAGAATTATTTGTAAAAAACTTTTGAAATATGAAAACCTATCCCCCTATTGTTAAACGTTAAACGTAAATTTAAAAATATTCTTTATAGACCAATCATTAATTATTCATCAATATTAATTGGAACTCTTTTTGTTCTTAATATTGGAATACTTAAGACTGATTTAATACCACTTGTATTTAAATTTGATTGATATTGATCAAATGTATCAAATGCACCACTTGAACTTCTATTATTAAAGTTATCACTGATTTTAATCTTATTAATATCATAATTCGTATTGATAGTAGGAGTAGTATTAATAATAATATTATTATTTGTAGCAGTAGTAGCAGTAGTATTAATAATATGATTGGTATTACCGATATGATCCATTTCTTCTCTATATTGAGGATTATTAATATTATTATTACCAATGATACTTAAATTACTATTACTATTACTATTTGTACTTGTTCTTGAAACAGAAGGAGTTGAGTTTGAACTTATTGAAGATGGTGAATTTGATATTTGTTGACCAGTATTAAAATGATTTGAATTTAAAGTTGTACTTGAGTTTAAAGTTAAATTTATATTACCAATATTATTATTATTATTATTATTAAAATTATTATTATTGTTTGAAATAGTATTAGTAGAAGCATTAAAAATACTATTTCTTGAAGGTTGACTATTTGATCTTGATTTAGTTATATTTGGTAAGTTACTAGTAATACTTTGAATTGAATAAGTTCTTGGTCTTGATACTGATGTATTCAATGACGAAGATGATGACTTTGTACCTGATAATGATGATAAATTGATACCACTAGTATTGATATTAGTTGAATTACTAGTTGCAGTAGTAGTGGTATTAATATTATTGTTATTACTATTCATTAATTCAAACATTGATGGTTTGGAATCAGGAGTCTTTGATCTTGTACTTGATGCAGAAGAAATTGAACCAATTGATATTGAATTAACCAATCTTTTATTATCAGGATTTAAGAATAAATTATTTTTATCCATTTCAGGAATTGCACTTGAAATAATACCTTGATTTATAGTAAGAGAAGGAGAATTCATTAATAATGGACTAAATTGAATTGGAGATGATGCTAATGATGGAGATTGATAAGTTGGTTGTCTCATTACAGGAATTGAAGGTTGAACATTAATAATTTGAGATTCAACATTTTTTTGTTGTTTAAAAGTTGATGAAGTTGTAACAGAAGGTAATTGAGGTATTGAATTTGAATGATTCCTTATTGAATTTAAATTTAATTTTGGTAAATCTTTATTTGATTTTGAATCTGAACGTGATAATAAGATTGTTGGATTTGATAATGAAGATGAAGATATTGAATCCTTTCTCTTCTTTAATAATTCTTTATAATATTTTTCAACTTCATAACTTTCAGCTACATCAACAGGTTTTAAATTACTTAAATTTCTTAAATTTGGATCAATATCAGTTGACATTAATAATCTTATAGTCTTTAAACTACCATATTTCATTGCTAAATGTAAAGTATTATTACCTTCATCATCAACTGAATTAATATCAGCCTTTAATACAAGTAACATTTCAACACATTTAAAATGATCTTTCATAGCAGATATATGTAATGGAGTATAACCTTTATCACCTTTTGTATTTAATAATTTTGGAAAATATTGTAATAATAAATGACATGTCTGTTCATGACCATTAAATAGACTTAAATGAACACAATTATTACCCTTAAAGGTCTTTAAAGATTCATTTTTATCATGACCAAGACTTATTAAATAGACGCATATTAGATATCTACCATGAAATGCACCATAATGTAAATTTGACCAACCATTAGTATGATCAACATTTTCTAATAGATCAGGATACCTCTTTAGCAATCTTTTAACAATTAGTAGATTCCCATCTACTATGGCTTGACGAAGCCGTAGATTTGGATCCAACATGTATTTCTATGGATTTAATGATATGAAATACACGTTAATAATTAATAATTATTAGGTTTTTTTTTCTTGTTCTTGTTGTAATGAATTGATTGATTAGTTGAAATTAAGGAATAGCTATGATTGTTAAATATTGTATTGTAGAATTTTAGATATTTTAATTTTGAAATTTTGATTTTTTGCCCTTTTCGGAACAGAATTTCAGTTTAGTTAAGTTTACTACTACAACGTAGATAGTAGTAATAGTAAGTATAGTTGTTTAATCGTTAAACAACTAGTAACTAGTTGATTATATATAGTAGTAAGTAGTAAGTAGTAAGTAGTAATGTATATATTTAGAGGGATAAGGAAAAGATTATAAAAATTAATGTTTGCTATACTTCGCTAAGGGTAGAATGGAGTGGAGTTGAGTGGAGTGGCAGATTTATCTGTATATCATCTAATTTTTCCGTTTGTATCGAGAATATTTGACAATATTTGAATATATTATATCAAATGTAATTAATAGATTTATTATGAGAAGAATAGTAACTATAGTAATAGTATTGAAGAATTAGTATATACTATATAATTAAATATTATTATTATTATTATTGTTGTTGTAGTAGTTATCTAATCTATTAGTTAAGCTTTTAAGCCTTATGCTACTATACTTATGGTAGATGTAAGGTAGATTGTAAGTTTAGAAAATTAGTATTGATAATATTCCAAAGGGAAAATAAAAATACGTAAATAGGGATTAAACATAAGGTCAAATACAGAGAGATAATATGATGTATTGAGGTATTACTGTTGAAATTAATCAATTTATTGCAATACTTGAGAAATTTTATATGAATTGACTTTTTTATTTGAAACTATCGAAGAATACATTGGATAAGGTTATTAGCTTGTTAAAGTTTTCAAAGTGCTTATGTTAATGTTAATAATATGAAATGAGAAGAGACAGATAAGATTTAAGAGTTTTCTAATATTATAATTCTAATATACACATAAAAGAATACTTCTTTATCTTTTTTTGCTCTGTTTAAATATTCATTCAATTAAATATCAATTATATAATTGGTTATTCATTAATTGAGAATCAAATATTATGAATAGAATATTAATCATCATATATATTATAAATATATTTATAATGCTTTTAACAGACTCTATAAGAACTTATGAAAAAATTGTGTGATTATATAATCATGGTTAAGTTACCATGGTAACACTTTTTTTTAGAACATTAATTAAGCACTATGTACTAAAAATCTTTGTTAGATGTCATAGCAACTGATTAAAAGCCTTATAAGTTATAACAAGTTATAACCAATCAACTAATAACATTTGAATTAATATTATTTTGTAAACTTATTGACTACTAATTACTAATAAATGTTATTATTTTTTTTCTCTTTCTCAATTTTACCCATATAACTTTTTAAACTTATTTATTATATAGCAATTGATATGAATATTTATAACTAACAAGTTCAATTTTCAATACTATTTGTCTACACTTTAAATAAACATTATGTACATATATAAATCTTGTTCATACGTATTAGTTATACCAATAAATAACTAATAAGAATTGAGATTGTTATGCTAAATCTATCCTAATATCAATAATTCATAGCTCATAATTCAATTCATAATTTATAATTCAATTTATAATTTATAATTTGTAATCCTCATGTAGTTGTTATTTATCAATAATTAGTATAAAAATGAAAATTGACACCTAACCTAACCTTAGCTGTTATGACTTATGGCTAATGGGCAGCAAATTAAACAGCTACTAACAGTTTTTACCAAAATACTATCTCTGATTGGCTAAAGCTCTATGAATAAATTTTTTTTTTCCTAATGGGCATCTCGCATGAAAACAAAAAGAAATAATTTTTTTTTTTTAATTTTTTTTTTTAATTTTTTTTTTTTTCATGCATATTAAAAAAATTTTTTTTTTCTCTTCTCATATAAAGCAAAGTATATAGAAGAGCAGAAAAAACTTTCAAAATATTCAATTATATTATAGAATAATTATATTTATCTTCAATTTAACCTATACTTGATATAGTATTTCTTTTCATTAGTCTAAAGATCTACTTACTCTAAATCAATCATCTTCTAATTCCAATTTTTCTAAATTTTGAATTAGTTTATTTTATTTTATTTTCTTTTTTTTTTCCCTTTCTTTTTTTTTTTTCCTTTTTGCCTCTCTATATTTTACTTAACACCTCAATTTCTTTTCCTTAATTGAATTGAATTACTTATTAAACTATCCTTAATTAATCTTATTATATACAATGGTTCAAACTCGTAAGTCTAGCAATTATACTTCATCAATTATTAACCCTATGGATTCAAAACTAACTAATATCAAACCTCTTTTAAAAGACGTTATTGCTTCAAACCCATCAACAACATTGCCAATAAAGGCTCCAAAACAAATTATTAGATCAATTAGTACTCTACATGACAATGAATTAACTGGCTTTAATAGTGTCAATTTTAGAAAGAGAAGATTAACCATAGATATTGATGAATATGAAGAATTAATGAATACTGATGAATATCTAAAGGATTATAATAATAATTATGAATTTGATAATTTTAATTCTTGCGTAAAGAGATCTATTACAAGTTATAAAAAGAAAAATTTAATTCCAGATGTTATACAAAATGAAGAGGAATTACATAGAAGTATGAAACTTATTCCAGAAATTAATGAATTGGATTTAATCACTGGTACTGAACAATCAACTAATTCTGTTAATCATGATGAAATATTAAACAATTTAGAAGAATCCTTTAAAAAAATTATTGATCAACAACAAGAATCATCATCAATTAATAATAATATTCATAAGACATCTATAGAAATCTTACCAGATGAATCAATTATAAAATCAAATGTTAAATTTGAAGAATTTTTCCAATACTCTGATGATGGTTCTGATTTATCTTCAAGTTCAGAAGATGATGAATCATTATCATCATCATTATCATCAATATCATCAGATTTTGAATCATCTACAAAGTTATTATCAACTCCAAAATTTAATTATAGACAAAATGAAAAACATAATTTAGCATTCCCTGATGTATCTACTTTCCCTGTTAGATATGATCCAACTCAAATAATTATAAAGAAAAGAGCTAATAAGGGTATTAAAGCATTAAAGAGAAGAGCAATTCTATCTGGTAAGGCATCTCAAATGGTTGCTGGTAATGATATTTCAAATGGTAATAATGAATTTAATCTGTTTTAAATTTTTTGTTTCATATCTTATTATGATCTTTACAAGTTTGATTTATTTTCATCTATCTTGATTTTTGCCTTTTACTTTATTTTAAGATATTACTTCAATACATTTTCATGTTATATCATCTCATCTTTGATTGCAAATATTCTCATCAATCATTAGATGTTAAAATTAAAGTTTTTCATTATTCTTATTGTTTAAATACAACTTAGTTGAAGGAGTTAACTAATACTATTGGATTGATTAGTTAAAATTCTAGTTACAACAACACATCACCAATCTGGGTGAATTGTCATTATTATTATTATTAGGAGTTATTATTATTATCATTATTATTTTTTATTATTATTATTTTTTGTACATTTACATTACTATTCTCATTATTTTTACAACAGACAACAGACAACAGACGGGTCTTTATCATTCACTTGTTCATAATTTTAGTCTAACCATATTACACTAGATAAACACTTTATCAATTATATATCCATAAATATACTACTATATTAACTTGTACATATATACAACAACTTAATTTACCCATTATATTCTAGTTTTGTTATTAAACACTGATGAAAGTTGACCCAATTCAGCCAAGACTTGGGTAAAGGGCATTAAATTTTTTTTTATTTTTTTATTTTTTTTATTTTTTATTTTTACAAAATAAATTAAGATAATTGTTCCAAATAAGAAAATATCCTAAAGAAGTAATAACCAAGCTATAGTAATTAGGTTAGTCGGAATTCTTTCCAAGAGGAAAGCAAAAAAAAAAAGAGCTGGTCGGATATGTAATTATAAATTAGTGATGAGCCTAACTGCTTTAATATAATTGTAGTACTTGTTTGATTAATAAGTTACAGAATAAACTTTGGTAAGGTATGGCCAAGTATTGGTGTAAGACATGCTCATCAGTAAGTATCAAATCTATACTTCCATAAGTTTCAACTTAAATGCAAATGCTAACATTTATTTAATTATTTCAGTTCGTGGATGACAATAAAATAGCAAGGAAACATCATGAAGATTCAGGTAAACATAAGCAAAATATTGCATATTCTATAAAAAAATTACATAAAAAGAATTGGGAAGAGGAAAAAGTGAAAAGATTGGAAAGTAAGGTAACAACCAGAATCAAAAAGAAATTTAATCTAGATAATAATAATAATAATAATAATAATAATAATAATAATAATAATAATAATAATAATAATAATAATAATAATAATAATAATAATAATAACAGTAATAGTAATAAAAATCAGGAAGAGGAAATAAAAATTGAACCTCAAATTGGAGAATGGGAAACAGTACCCATTAATTCCTCTCAATTGGATAACATCAATTTTGAAAATACAAAAACTGACAAAGAATCAGTAGAAACACCCAATCTGGTGACTAAAGTAACAAATAATTTTAGAAATAAAAGATTAACTGCATCTGATATGGAGAATATAAAATGGAATCTTGATCAAAAAAATAAAAGTAATATCAATGATTCTGATTCCAATTCTGATTCTGATTCTGATTCATCTAATGTGCCATTAAAAACTTCAGCAAAATCAAAATTTAAGAAAAGAAAGATAATCATCAAAAAGTAAATTATTTAGTAATCTTATTATCAAGACGAACCATAATTTAAACTTTATTTCTTCATTTCAAAATTGTTAGAAAATTATGTTAAATTATGAATATTATATCAAAAGATTAATTCATTTTATAATACATTGTAGCAAAAAGAACATCACTACATAAAAAGATAGTACATATCAGTCATTAATTATATATAACAATTATAATATCATTTAAACATCTCCTTAATTAACTTCGATCTCATCTACTTTCAAACCAATCCAAATTATACACAATTTATCCTTCAAAGATCCAATTTCTTCTTAACAAATATTCAATATTTAGCAAACCTATATACATAAATGACAATGCAATTTAATAATATTTTATTTAAAAAGCTTGAAATAAATAAATCATGCATGGGAATAAGATATTCTTCTCCACCATCTTTTTAATAGTATAATCAATGGAATTCTCTAGAACCACCTCTGACAAATTCTAAAATCTTCCATCCCTCTGTTTCTTTATCTTCAACATCCTCTGGAATTCTAGTGATAACTAATGCATATGATGACATAACAATATTTGATTCATGACCAGCGGCAATTTCACCAGTCTTAGCCTTTCTATATAGATGTATTTCTTGTGTTCTACAACCAACAACTAAAACTGGTACATTTGATGGTAATAATTTAGCACTTAGAATTTCAACACCTCTAATATCTAATATTTTACCATCTGAAAATAATTCTTGATCTCTAAAGACCTTTTGTTGAGCAGAATACACATTATATGGAGCTTCACTAAACCAAACCTTTAAGACTTCTTCATCCCCTTGAACATATGCATCTAAAACTTCTGGAATAATATATTCACGTAATTGTTTTGTAAATTCTTCTGATTGGAAAGTTGGATCCATCTGTTTAAATAATCTATAGACTTGAGCAGTTTCAGTTTCAGCAAATAAGCCACCAACTTTTTCACCAATAGTTCTCATTGTGCTGATCAAAGGATTTTCGGATTCATCCCAGAACTTTAACTTGAAATCACGCATAGTACGACCAACAGCAGTATTAGTTTTGAAATCTTCAATCTTCTTTCCAACTGAATCACCTTCTGGAGCAATATCAGTAGCAACTAATGCAGAGCCTGCTTCATCATTAGTCTTAACAGCCTTTGGTCTATTACCGGATGTTAATTCTTCTTCTCTTCTAGCTCTTCTAACTTCTTTTGATTCAAAACCACCATATCTGGAGGCACCACCATCACTCATTGCTTGTGTAACTTCCTTATAAACTTTAGTCTGTCTAACTGGTTCAATAGCACTACCCACTGCATCAACAGTACGTTCAACTGTTTGTCTAGTATATTTACCAGCTTCTGAATCCCATGCAGTAACTACAACTTTTTCAACAACTTCACCAGTCTTTTTAATAGTTTTACCCACTACGGTGGTTGATCTTTCAGCCTTTTTGTATGCTTCCCTAGCCTTTTTCAAAGCTTCAGAATCACCAATCTTACCAGTCTCATCAGCTAAAGCCTTGATATTTTCTTGTAAATCTTTATTCTTTTTCCATTCTTCTCTAAATGTTTCAGTGAAGATTTGTAGCGGAGATTTTGGAGCACCACCATTCTTAGTTATTTGAGTCATGTGAAATGATCTGGCCAGCAACAGCTGACTACTCTTTTTTATTTGATATCTTAACATGTTGATGAGTGATATATTTAGGTAGAATGAAGTAATCTTAAATCGTCTATTTACAAGATGAAAGTGTGTTCTCTTACTATTTGTTACTGAAAACTTTTTGTCCAATTGCTAAATATTTCCATGACCGACAAATTTTGACGGAGATGGTGTCTGGGTTTATCTTTTGACTTTAGTCGGTGTTTTGATTTATTTAGTAAATTTTGCAAGTTTCCATGGTTAAATTCGAAGTTTATAATACTAATGATCAATTTGTAACACTGTTAGATTTGTTTTCATATAGTCGAATTGATCATCAACCAAGATGCTGTTTTCTTGTAGTAAAAAAAAATTGTATCAAACAGTGCCACTTTTTAGACTTCAACTTGCCTGTGTCACTATGACCGAAAATGGAAATTGACAGAATTAATAAACAAAACACAATATTATTAAGATTTGAAGTTATTGGAGATTAGATATTTTGCCACCAAGAATCAAAAAGTATCATTGACTCTTACTACTACTCAATTCATTCACTTTCCACCAATACATCAGTATGGCAGAGGAAGAATTGTCATTGATCAATAAGGTAGAACTTAGAATCACTTTGGCCAATAATGAAAAATCATTTGAATCATCTTTGAATTTATACCTTTGCCCACTTCTATTGAAGCTTGCATCTCCTCATGGTGCTGTTAGACAAGAGATCTTGAAGTTCATTCAACATATTATCATGCGAATTAATACTTATCCAACTATCAAACTTCCAACATCAAATCTTTTGAAACAAGTTCAAACTCCTAATGTCACCAATGGTCAAGACCCTAGTACTGTTCAACTATATAGTCTCGTGTTCTTATCGAAGGGTATCGATAGACTAAATAAAGAAGAGAGAGTAGAATTATTACCTCTATTATTAACAAATATAATTCATTTCAAGAATAACGGTATTAGAGCGAGATTATTTTATATGTTCATCAAACTGGTAAGAGATTGGAAAATTCCAAGTTCAGATGCAACTGAGTTAGCCAATGTTAGATCAAAATTAAATATAACTTCAGAAACTGAATTGTATTTAATGACTAAAATTGAACATCTGTTTCTATTACAGCCTGCTGTTAATAACGAAGGTGTCGTACCGAATGGTTTCACTTGTCCTGGCTTGAGTGCCACCGAAGTGGCCTTTCTAACATATGAAGCTGGTGTCTCTTTTAAAGATGGTGAACTAACAAGAGCTAGAAGAGATGTCTTTGAATTTATGACTTTGATCAGAAATAAGCAAATGCTTGTTTCCACTTTGCTAATTGGTAGTGTGGATAATTCGAACATGGTCTCCGATCTTTGTTCAACATATTTGAAAAGAATAGTAATGATTGACTATGAAGATAAACCATTAATTGACCACTTAATTTCATTGTACATTGGTGACAAAGAAGTTCCAAGAGCTCCAGTGAGATTGTCAGTCAGAGAAAAATTTCTCAGTGCTATTTTTGTAAAAAGTAAGATCGCTGCTGAATCTGAATCAATTTCATTAATTTCTTCAGTAGGTCTTTCTGGGGAAGATAACTCACAAAGATTAAAGCATTCAACCATTCAATTCATTCAATGGTGCTCTCATAATATATCAGAAGGCGATGATAATTCATCATCCATTGATAGAAGTAAACTTCAATATAATATCGCCTCTCAACTGAGAAATAACCTAAACTCAGAAGGCTGGCCTAAATTTACTCATTATTCAGGGAATACCTATGCTAAAGATATCAAATATAGGCAAGAAGAATATGAGGCACTAGGATATATTTTGAAAAAGAATTTTGAATTAGTTAAAGATTTTACATATATTGAATTCTTATTTGATTCTTTGTTAGGCGATTTACAAGATGCGAGGTCATCAATTCAGCAAGCTCTTGGTGGTATATTGGTTCATTTACCAAAGCTACCTGAGGAATCTAAATTTAAACTCAAACAGTTGGCTAAATATCATCTACAAAATGATGACTTTATCGACCAAGATGCTGATGCTGTCTTTGCGGTTAGATACATTGTAATTAAGTTCATCAATGCTGCTTTTCCTTTTGAAGACTCTGAAGCTAGAATGCTGAATATATTAGGAACCTCCATAAATAACAGAGCAGATGTAATTGAAGAGGCACATAAGGGCTTGCATCCATATTGGTTTAATATTTTGCAATCATCGAATACTAATAAATTCAAATCCACAGGTCAATTGTTAGGCGAAAATAAGACTGTTGCTTTCCCTTCATTCATCTCAATGGTTGATGTCATGGTCTCACAAATGGATTATTCCAAAAATGGGATCTCCTCTGCTTTGAGCAGCTCAATGATTACATCAGCTGAATTTATTTTACGTGTTATCGTCATATCTGCAGTTGGCAATACTGCAACAATCATTACTACTGACCAAGAGTGGATAACAAGAGTAGATAAAGGTTTAGAATTTGACGAAACCGTCATTAATAAAACAATAGAATTCCTTGGTCTACCTGATAACCTACCATATTTAGAGTCGTTTTATCAGATTCTGTTAGCAGAATTTACTGAAAGAGATATTGATGGTTCCAAAGTTTCCATTTCCAGGTACAGTGATACTAAATTCGGTAAGATTTTATACAAATTAATCTCTCTTTCTCCTCAAGCTGCTATTAGCTCTTTAGTTGAAAAGTCTAATTTATTGGTTGGTTTGATTGAAAACTCAAAGGTTCTCCCTGAAGATACTGTTCAATATGCTGCCAAAATATTAGCTATCACTGCTACCCACCAATCCAGTCCTGATGAACAGATTTTAGGTCTATACCGAAGAGTCTTTGATTTTTTCAAAGAGGTGGATAAACAGAGATATAGCTCTACTGGAAGAATATCATTATTAGGTTATTTGACTTCACGTTTGATCCTTCGTGAAAGAGATATTTTGAATGAAGACATTGTCAATCAAACCTTCGAGATCCTAGTTGAATCAATCACATCCAAAGATCCAAAGTTATATGAGGCTGCAGTATTAGCTATTTCTGATTTATCCAAATATGATGGATTAACAGAAAATATCATGGGCTCATTTTATCCAAAGATCATTGGGTACAGAGCAACAATTAAAGACGCTTTGAAGCAAAATGTTAAGAAGTTAGATGAAAAGTCTGTTTTAGCTTGGTCATATCTATCATTGAGTGAAGCAGAAAGTTCTCACAATGAAGTGACTGATTATGAAGAAGTGCTGTTGGAAACGTCTAACACGAAGCAATTGGAGTCACTGTTCACATCCGGTGAGGCCATAACGGTTATTTGTGCTGGCTGGAACTCTAAATTTTTAAAGAATCAAATAGATATTCAAGGTACACATACTAAGAGTCTCACTGCTGATAGACCGAATAGATCTAAATTTATTTTAGCAAAGGTATTGGAAGCTGCTAAATCATCAAAGCCACTAGTTCGAAGAGCTGGATGTATTTGGTTATTATCAATTGTTCAGTACTGTTCAAAATTATCTGCAGTAACTGAAAATATTGGTTTAATTCATCTCTCGTTCATGAGATTCCTAGCAGATAGAGAAGAACTGATTCAAGAGGCTGCATCTAGAGGTTTGAGCATGGTTTATGAATTGGGTGACCCGGACCTAAAGGAAACTATGGTCAAAGGCTTACTAAAATCGTTTACTGAAACTACATCAACTGCTAAACTATCAGCAGGTACCGTCTCTGAAGATACTGAATTATTTGAACCTGGTGTCTTAAAAACTGAGAATGGATCAGTATCCACATACAAGGATATCTTGAGTTTAGCTTCTGAGATAGGGGATCCAAGTTTAGTTTACAAGTTCATGTCATTAGCTAAAAGTTCTGCTTTGTGGTCTTCACGAAAAGGTATTGCCTTTGGATTGGGTAGTATTATGTCAAAGACGAGTCTTGATAAATTGCTATATGAAAACAAATTCTTAAGTGATCGTTTGATACCGAAACTATTTAGATACAGATTTGACCCTAACCAGGCAGTTGCAAGATCAATGAATGATATTTGGTCTACTATTGTTTCAGATTCATCTAAAACCATTGATGAATATTCCGACGCTATTTTAACGGAACTATTGACTAGTATGGGCAACAAAGAATGGAGAGTAAGAGACGCTAGTACTGTCGCTCTTACAGATTTAATCCAATCATTACCAAATGACAAATATAAATATAGAATGGAAGAAATTTGGACTATGGCTTTCAGAGTATTGGATGACATAAAAGAAAGTGTTAGAAAGGCAGCTGGTGGCCTCACAAGATGTTTAGCACAATCTTTAGTTAATAGTATCAAAATTGAATCAGGATCCTCAGAATCAAATGCAAAAGATGTACTATCTAAGTTGCTGCCATTCTTACTAGGTAACAAGGGCATTCAAAGTGACGCCGAAGAAGTACGTAACTTTTCGCTGGAAACCATTTTCAATTTAGTTAAAAAAGCTGGTAAAGCTGTCAAACCATTTATCTCACTACTTATAGACCAATTTGTTTTATTAATGTCAACTTTAGAACCCCAAATTATCAACTATCTGGCATTAAATGCTGATAAATACAATGTCAAAAGCGAAGATTTAGATGCTAAAAGATTACAAGGGGTTGGCAGTTCGCCAATGATGAACTCATTGGATAAACTTATTGATTTGATTGATGAAGATATTATATTGGAAGTTATTCAAAACTTAAGCAGCACAATTAAGAAATCAGTAGGCTTGCCATCAAAAGCAGCAGGCTCAAGAGTTATTGTTAACTTGGTATTAAGACATTTAATCATCATAAAACCTTATGGCAACTCTCTACTGAATATTTGTATTTCCCAATTGTCGGATAGAAATAGTACTGTCTCATCCAGCTTTGCTACTGCTGCTGGTTATGTATGTAGAGTATGCCCAGTTTCAACTGTTGTTAAGTACGCTGAAAGAATTCGAGATCAATATTTTGAGTCCGAAGATAATAAGTCAAGACTTATTTCTGCTATTGCCTCAGAAGCAGTTGCTAAATACTCAGGAGACAGGTTTACTTCAGTCTCTTCTGCCTTCCTTCCTGTTGCGTTTGTCGGTAGAAACGATCCTGATAAAGATGTTGCTAAGCACTTCAATGATGAATGGACTGAAAATACATCTGGGAACGGTGCTGTAAAACTATATATCCACGAAATCTGTCAACTGGTAAAGAATCACATATCTTCTCAACAGTTTTCTACCAGACAAACTGCTGCTAAAAGTATTGCCAAAGCTTGTAACTCTATTGAAACATTAGCAGGTATCGGTAACGTTGCTGATGAATTATTTGATGTCTTAACGAATGCATGTCAAGGTAGATCATGGAATGGTAAAGAGGATGTATTATCTGCTTTAGTTTCACTTTCATTGAAGTCTAAACCATATCTTGAAACGAAACCAGTGATTTTAGATCAAATCACCAAAATCGTTATAGCTGAAGCCAAAAGACGTAATAAGGAGTACCAAAAGCATGCTATAATTTCATTAGGTGCTTTTGCCAGTAATTATCCAACAGAAGAGATATATGATGAAATTGTTCAAATTTTTGAACCGCTATTATCTAAGGAATATTATGATACTGATGAGGAAGAAGATGATGATAGTGGAGATGTTAAAATGCAGGAATCTTCTCTTAATGAAAAGTCATCGAAAAAGAACTTAATGCGAGAGGCTCAACGTATGAAATTTATTGCAAGTTTATGTTCAGCTTTCAGGTGTTATGATGGAAACAAGTATCATTCACAATTATTGAAATTTATACTAAGCGCTCTTGAAGATACTTTGCTTTCAGATTTTATCATCCCAACTTGGAGATCTCAGATTTCTGTTGATGAAAATTCAATAAAAGTGCTAAATGTTTTGAAGAACTCTTGTACACTTGATGAAGAATCCATAGTTCTTTTGCTACACACATGGAACATCATTTTCAGTAATACAACAGCTGCGGAAGATGTTGAAAATGTCAAAATACAAACTGTTCGTGTTGCTAAATCATTACTTGAATTGAAGAATGATGAGTTGACTGAAATAGTCAAGTCAGATATAAAAGCGTTTGAGAAGAGAGAGGCATCAACCATCATAAAGGCTGAAATACAAAAGTGTTTAGCTTCATTTTAGTTCGAATGAATCACTCAAATAACATCTCATCAAACTGTTAGTAAATTACTCATTCAAAAGGTAATTATATAGATGTGTCTTTATAAGAATTATATATATAGATCAATTAATCTAAGTTAAACATTACAAATGTGCTATCTGATTGATTCCTAATTACTTTCTTCTTGTAAAACTTCTTCACCGCCATTAATATCCTCTTGTACAATCTCTGGTGAAACATCATCACTATTGTTATCACCGCTATTTTTTGATGTCTCGTGACTGTCCTGATCAGTTTCGTCATTTGACTCCTTGTAATAATCGTTGTTTTGCTGAACTTCCAACTCAATTATGTCAGTTGGTAAGATCTTTGCTGAAGTTTTTAGAGTGGTTGACATCGTTTTCAGAACAGTCCCAACAGTGATACCATCTTCATCAATCTGATATAGAGTTTTAGTAACCATTGAATAACTAGCAGCTGATATAGTCTTATATATGGTATCAACTGTAATTCCAAATTCATCAACTTCGTATAATGTTTTAGTGACCCAATGAGTTGGTGTGACTGTGATGGTTTTATACATCGTATCAACAGTAACCCCATCTTCATCAACTTGATATAAAGTTCTCGTTTGAAGGGTATTGATACTAGAGGCAGACTTTGTTTTTTGAACTTCTTCGATAAGCTGTTGAGATTTGAATTGAACTTCACCTTCTTCTTCTCCTTCATTTTCAACCATTTGTTCTAAGTCACTGAATAACTCTTTATCTCTACCAGTATCTTGCTTATCTGATTTAATATTACCAATAACTTGATCATTATTAGTATCGTATCTTTTTGCATCTTCAGTAATGAATTCCTCTTCGTCCTTTGGAACTTCAATCTTTTTATACTTTAACCTTTTTTTCTTTTCATTGGCATTGTCAAAGTTATGAAATGTATCGAAAACAATTTCATCCTTCATATCACCAAACTTAGTTGGACCTGTATTCAATTTGAGTAAAATTTGCTGTTCACTATTATGTCTGATATTAAATAATTTATTGTTATTAATTAAGAAGTCATCATCATTAGAATCTAATTCCTCATTATCATCAGTAAGAACTAAAAATTCATCATCTTCTGACCAATCAACAAAACCTAATTTTAATTGTGATAAATCAGTGTTCTTGAATACCTGGAATTTTTCATTCTCCCATTCATCTCTTACGTCCTGGAATGCAAGGTCCCATGATCTATCATATAGACCCTGGATCTTTGCCATTTGTTGTAATCTTAACTCTTCTTCAGCCATCCACTCCATGTGTTTTAAATCATCAGTAGAGGGTTCATAAATATGCCATATAACATAATGAGGTAAACCAATAACATTGAATCCCATAGCCTTACATAATTTACCAAAGGCTTCAGTTTCAGCATGTTTTTTGAAAGAAAAGGCTGGGAACATTGCACCAGCTCTAAATATTTCAGCCTTGGCTAAGATAGAGACACCTCCAATACCATCTAATTCCATTTCAACTTCTGGATCACCATATGGATCTCTCAAATAGGCAAGGTGAGATCTCCAAGTTGCATATTCATGATATCCTTCAACAATAACTGCATCTTCTTCTAATCTATCAGCTAATTCAATACCACCTTCACTTTCCTGCCATGAATTCAAATCATAAGGCTGTTCATATCCTAACCAATCTGGTAATGGTCTCCAAATATTTGGTACAATAACATGTTGATCATGATGCATCAAATCTTCAATAATAGTTGAAGGGACAGTTTCAACATCAGCATCTCTCCAATATACCCAAGAGTGATCAGGTCTTAGAGCAGTTGTTAATAACCAGTTTCTAGCAATTGCCATAAGCTTTCTTCTTGGACCTTGAGCAGCAAAACCATGTCTATCACTAAAACTTTGACCAATGATTTGACCAAAATCTTTTTCGTAGATATCAATTCTACCGAATGCCATTGATTTATCAGGGTCTGCTTGTATTTCCTTTACCAAATGTTTTAAATCAGGGATTGTTGAATCTGAAGTATCAGAGATTAAGAAAGCCATATCAATTAGATGATGGGGATATGTTAAATTCTTCATGTGACTGAAGAACATTGGTAAATGAGCAGATGCATCTCTTAAAGGAACTAAGAATAACACTCTTTCTTGATTTTGCCATCCAGTGGCAGATGATTTGAATTCAGCAAGGTCATAGTATTCTACACCAATATCATTGAATGCAGTATTTTTAGCAGATCTTAAAGAGTTTGGAAGATCTGGGTAATATAGATTCTCTTGTGGATCTTGGTATATTTGAAGGGAATAAAAGAATATTATAAAAGGAAATATGGAATACAATATTTTGAGTAATACCTTGAAGGCATCTTCAATGAAATTAATGATATCCGTAGAGTCTAATGAGTTTAAAGAGGATGAAGTAATGGTTGAGCTAGATATTGGAAGATAGAATTTAGATACAGGAACCTTTTGTACATCAATCTTAGCTTCAGACAAAACACCAGAGAGCGCTGAGTCTAACTCAGAATCCTTATTTGCTCGTCTTGACATGATCTATATACATATATAGATATATATATATATGAGCCTTAGACTTGCTAATTACCAGCAACAAACCTTAGTGTTAATATTACTACTATTAGTTTTTAAAAACTTAATCCTTATAGTTCTTCTATCGCATCAATTTTTTCAGGAACTGTTTGTCACTTAAAAAAAAAAAAAAAGAAGGAGGCAGGGCTTATTACATAATCAATTACTAAGATATAAAAATATACGCTTCAAAAAATTTGTCAAAAGAATTAAAACCAAAACAATAAAGAAGACAATAAAAGTGTTGTTTTTTAACTATTATTGACAATGTTATGTGCAAGTATGTTAAGAGATTCCTAGATACAGATTTAAAGATATCTTATTGAGAAAAGTTGATACTAACAAAATATTTCTAATAGTCTCCGGTTTACCTCCAAAGGTTCCTGTTGTATCTCCAAAGAGTGGTACAATATTCGAAAGAGAACTAATTGAAACTTATATCAATGAAAATGGTAAGGATCCAATATCAAATGAACCCTTATCTGCTGATCAACTAATAAATATTAAAATATCTCCATACCAACCGCCAAGAAATCCAAATTTAAACTCAATACCCTCTCTATTATCATCTTTACAAAACGAATGGGATTCAGTTGCAGTAGAATTATTTCAATTAAGAAAACAATTGGATGATACAAGAAAAGAATTATCAACTGCTTTGTATCATCATGATGCTGCTATTAGAGTTGCAGCAAAGGCAGTAAGACAACGAGATGAGGCAAGACAAGCATTGCAAGAACTAACAATTTCTATTAGTACTGGTAAAGATATTGAAATACCAGATCATGTAGATGAACAACAAGAGTTAGATAAAAATCAACAGATAGGATTAGATGAGACTACAATGCCTATTGAAATTACTGAGATTATTTCTAAAGCCAATGAAGAATTATTTACATTACACAAATCACAGAAGAATAAAGCTAATTTAGCATTAACTGCTGTATTGACTGAATTAGATCCAATAACTTCCATAAAATGTCCAATTAAAACTCTTCAAACTTTTAACAATTCAAATGGTCAATTATATCTAACATCACCAACTGGTATAGCATATCAATATTTTATCAACAATAATTCATATGTTAAATTGAGTGAAAATTTTAAAAATAAAAAGATATCTACCATGGGTTCATGTGAATATAATAATTCCGAAATTGTTCCTGTCTTAGGTACCTCTAATGGTATTATTCTTATCAATGGAAATATTAATCTAATATCTAATCAAGTTCATCATCATAAAATCATTTCCATATTAACACATCCATTACAAAAAAATATAATAGTATCATTTGATGAATCAGGTGTATTCGCGTTACATGATACTAAGGAATTAAAGACTGTTTTCCATAGTAAGATTTCTACCAACTTAAAGAACGATAAGTTTGTTAAAGCAAGCATTCATCCAGATGGAGCTTTAGCATGTTGTGCTAATTTAGAAGGTGAGATTGTTATTGTTGATCTAAGAAATGGTGAAATTGCTGCAAATTATAAGACTGATTCAAGTAATGGTATTCTTACAGATATTGAATTTGCCAATAATGGGTATTGGTTATTTACATGTACCAGTGGTGAAGAATCAGAAGGATTTATTACTGTCTTTAATTTAAGTAAGAATACTAGTTCCAAAATTCCAATTTCTCAAACAATTGTTAAATTAATATTTGATAAATCCTCACAATTAATATTGTCAATTGGTATATCAAATGTTGAATTGTTTCAATATAATAAGAAGTCTAAGAATTGGGAACAAAGATTTAATAAAGAGCTTAATTTTAAAGATTCTATGAATGGTTTTATTATTAATGATACAAAGGAAAATGAAATTGAATTTGCAGTTGTGAGTAAGACACATGCAATTCAAAATTTTTCACTAAAGTGAGTGATAATAGAACGAACAATTAATATCTTATATAGAATGAATTAAAATGTATATATGGATATATGTATTATTAACAACGGGTGTTTTTATATCTCTTGTAGTTAATAATCATGTCGTTATTATATGTATATATTTTTTTAGCCAAAACTACCTCTATCACTACTACTTAGTTCTAAATTTACAAATTGATGATTACTTAGTATTATTTTGTTATAGTTAGTAACAAAAAAAAAACAAAAAAAATTGCACCTATTAAATCAACCAATTTAACCACCATTAACTATTATATATTATTATTATTGTTAAATATTAATCAGTTTATCTTATAACCTCTTCAAATCAAAGGAATTTTTTTTTAAAAAGTCATCTACAATTAATAAGGCAGAGTAATACTTACCTGAATCTCTTTCAAAATACATCTTTAATACTTTAATGTCAAGAAGATTTGTGAGGAGTATACGGAATTTAAGTTCATCATCAGCCGAGATTAAAATTAGAGAGGCAACAAGCAATGATTCATTTGGTCCAACTGTATCTGAATTAAATGATATAGCATTATTTACAATGACTGCTAAACCATTAAAACAAATCACGAATGCACTCTCTAAGAGAATCAATGATAAATCAACTAATTGGAGACATATTTTAAAATCATTAGCCGTTATTCAATATTGTATGATAGCTGGATCAAATGATTTTGTAAAATGGATTAAAGAGAATAGTTATCTAGTTACCACACTAAGAGAATTTCAATTAAAAGAATATGATGATATTGGAGTACAGATACAAGCAAAAGCAATTGCAATTACATCACTTTTAAAGGATGATGAAATATTAAAAGAAAAGAGAAGTGCATTTCATTCATATAGATCAAAGATGGCACAACCATCAGTCAGTAGAAGATCATCATTAGATGTCAATAGAAACAATTTAGATATTGGTCAAATCGCATTACCTGAAGAATTTAATAGAGGAAGTAAGAGTATGGAAATACGAAGAGCTGCTTCGTTAAACTTAAATACAAATACAAATTCAAATACAAATTCAAATACAATTACAAATACAAAACCAAGAAGAAGTGAGGATATATCACGAATGTTAGGTAATATCATAGAGGAATAAAGATATTTGCCTATATCTATCAAATCTGCATCAATATTCATTACCATCGTATAAAGATATTTAAATGTTAGTTAATCATGTTATTCTAGAATCATTACACTTTACTTACAAACTTAGTAAGGAGTAAATAAATATACGGTAAAGTTCAATAGAACTATTGATAAATTAATATATATAAACTTAGTAATAACCTTTATTAATATTCTATTTTGGTTAATGAATATGATGATTATAACTTTTGCAAAAAAAAATACTGAACGTGTTCAGGTATGAATAGTAGTAAGCGAGTATAAGAGAGAAATCCAGATGACCAATATTGGTAAGCCAAAATATAAACATCAATACTGATAATGTAGAAGAACAGAGATAATAGCTTTAATAGTGTACAACCTCATGTTAAGTAGGTGAAAAATGATATTTGAATAGTATTAATATTAAAGTTAGGCATGGCTGTATACTATTTAAAGTAGAGCCAAAATATTTGACTTAAAGTGGTAATCTGTTTTCAGTTACTGTTTCTAGAAAAAAAAGAATTTAAAAAAAAAAAGAATTAAAAGAGGAAAAGAGGAAAAGAGGAAAAGAGGAAAAGACAGCACAAGTATTAAATGAAATTTCTTTATTGCTCTAATATGTATAGTAAGTTGTATAGTTAATCATTTAAATGTCATTCTCACTTCTCCAATCATTTGTAATTTCGTCAATATATTCAAAAGTAATCTTCTCCACTGTTACTATAAGTACTGGCCTGCTATCACTATTACTGTTATATATGGTAAAGTGTGAACCAGGTTTTGGTAGGGACCACAATCTGGAGGCAAATGTTAAAAATATAAAGGGGGGGCAATTATCCCTAATTTCAAAACAACACATTTTATAAAATAACAAACTATACGCTTTATAGCTAACTTAATTAATTAAAATTATTAGTATTAAATTTATAAATTCATAATGCAAATCTTTGTTAAGACTCTTACTGGTAAAACAATCACTTTAGAAGTATGTTCATTATCCTCTTTCTTCCTCAAATCTGGCGGTGTATTCCTTACATTTTGTGTCATAATAAGAAGATATAAAAATTTATTTATATTACTTATTAACTACACTTAAAATGTTCTGATATTAGCTATAATCCTACCTTAAAAGTATATGTTCTGTAATCTTATTACTACTGTAATACAATCTTCAAACTTTTATATGATGGGTTTTATTACTTTAGTCTTTATAGATTACTGAAACTGAGGTATATATATTGCTTACTCACAGATTAGAGGGAGTGTTTTTTGTTATTTTTTGTTATTTTTGGAAAAGAATATTATACTAACGACCAATAATTGTATTATATATAAAGGTTGAATCATCTGATACTATTGATAATGTCAAGTCCAAGATTCAAGATAAGGAAGGTATTCCACCAGATCAACAACGTTTAATCTTTGCTGGTAAACAATTAGAAGATGGTAGAACTTTAAGTGACTACAACATTCAAAAGGAATCTACTTTACATTTAGTCCTAAGATTAAGAGGTGGTATGCAAATCTTTGTTAAGACATTGACTGGTAAGACAAT
>JAJMFI010000017.1:0-75412 GCA_030574595.1 Ruyongia chambardii
TATATGAAATGAATATCAGAATAGAAATAGTATCAAATAGAACTTGACTAATTAGTCTGTTCGTACGAAGAGGTGTTAACTCTTTCCTCTTTAATTCTAAATTCATTTACATTGTTAATGTTTAATCCGATAAGACCTACAGTAGGTTTAGTAAAATGTCCCAAATTAACACTAATAGAATCTTACTATTTACTATTTAACCAATTAATTAACCAATTAATTAGTTAACTAATTAATGAAAACTGTTTACAAATTAGTTAATTAGTTAATTAGTTAATTGGTTAATGGTTAATTTTGTTTGGAGTCTAGGAGACTTGTCCCAATTTAATATGAGTATTTAATAGTGGTAGTGGTAGTGGTAGTGGTAGCACTGCTATTAGTACGTATGTATACATGTTGGAGACTAATAAGTTATGATGGTCTTACAGCTTGTATATTTTTATGTTTGTCATTTTCACCTGTTTTTACTTTTCTTTTTTCCTTTCCTCTCTCTCTTATTTTATTTTATTATGTTGGAAATTGGTTTATTTAATTGTAATTGATTGGTTTATTGATTGATGAAATTGCCCTATATTCTAGATCTTTATAAATTTCATCTCTTATTGAAGAAATTAAAAGTAAAATTGGGTGATTCATTATTAATTTATTCAATTAAATTCATGTAATATATATATTCAATTAACTAGTTAAGATCTTTAATTTCTTTCGAGAGTTAATCATGATTGTAATTAATACGAATAGAAGAATCTAATAATTAATTGAATAACAGAATACAATAGAATAATAGTATGATTAATAGATCTTTAGACTAATAATATTATCATATTGATCTATATAGTATATATATTATTTATCTGATTGAGATTAACAATAATAAAATAACACTTGATTATCTATTTCATTATTTAAAATGTGTAGTATTTTATCTATATGGTTAATAAGGCCCAATATTAATTAATTAATTAATTAATTAATTAATTAATTGTAATTAATCATTAAAATTCATTAACGATTATTATTAACCAATATTTTATTAGTTTTATTCTACAGGTATTGAATAGTAAGTAATATACTACTTACTAAGGAATTCTTTCTTTGTTTCTCTGTTTCTCTGTTTCTCTGTTTCTTTTTTGATATTTGATTTTACTTATACTACAATAAAGATTTAAAGGAATAAAAAGGCATAGAATAATAACAATAGATTTATACAGTATATAAAATATTTATATGACATAGTAGAATATATCCTATCTGTGAAATTTTTAAAGCGAGCGTAAATATATAGAAACAAGTTAAATGTAACCAACCTAAAATTGAAAGAAAACTCCTAAATTAAACAAAAATTAACAAAATAAAAAACCTAATAGATGTATATACATTATATTAAAGCATTTTGAATAAAAGTATCAATATCTTGATCCCAATTTGATATATTTAATTTAAATCCTTTAACTAATAATTGTGATTTAAATTTATTAAATTCATTCTTTAATAATAACATATCTGTATAAATTGCACTTTCAACATTACCAAGTCCACTAAATTGTGTTTGAATATTATTTTGTAATTGAAATTGATGCTGTTGTTGCTGTTGTGATATTGAATTTAAATTATCATTTGTACTAGAATTATTACCAGTTATACCATTTGATTGAATATTAATTGAATTAACAGGTGGTGGGAATTGTGGATTTGTAGAGTTAGATAATGATGCTGATGATGATGATGATGATGTTGTTGAAGAATTTGAAGAATTTGAAGATGATGATGATGATGGATCAGAGGAAGAATTTGAAGAAGAGGTAGTAGTAGTATATGATGAAGATGAAGAATTTGAAGAAGCTAAGAGTTCTTGTTGTAATTGTTGTTGTATCTGTTGTCGTAATTGTTGTTGTTGTTGTTGAAGATGAAGTTGTTGTTGTTGTTGTAAATTTTTAGCCTTTTGACTTGTTAATAAAATACTCTTAATATCCATAATACTACCATTAATAGTATCAGTATTAATATTTTGATTAATTTGATTATTAATTAATTGACTATTAATATTATTTAATTGATGATGATTATGATTTAAATGATGATGAAGATTATTGTTATTATTATTGTTAAATTGATTAAGTTGATTTACTTGATTAATTGGATTAACTTGATTTATTGGATTAATTTGATTTACTTGATTTATTGGATTAATTTGATTAATTTGATTAATCTGATTAACTTGATTAACTTGATTAATTTGATTTTGTAATGATGTCATACTTGTGATACTATTAATTGGTGGTAATGTATTTGAATTTGATATTGGACTTACAGGACTATTTTGTGATAATGAAATTGGAGTATCTGGATTTGAATCATTGTTATTACTATTGTTGTTATTATTGCTATTCATAAAATTGTTGTTATTACTATTATTATTATCATATGATGTAGTACTTATAGCTAAATTTGATGAATGATTATGATTAATATTATGATTATGATTATGATTATTAGATGTTAATGATGATAGGCTAGATGATCTTGAAGATGGTGGAGATGGTATATGTAATGGTAATAAAGTCTTTTCTTTTGAAATTATATGTTTTTTCTTTTTAATATTGTTATTATTATTATTATTATTATTATTATTATTATTATTATTATTATTATTATTATTATTATTATTATTGATATTATTATTAGTATTATTATTAGTATTATCAGGTAATGAATTTGAATTTGAATTTGAATTTGAAGCAGATTCATTCAGATAATTTAAATAATTACGACATGTACCCATTTCATAAAATATTGTATCCAATTTATTTAAATCTTTCTTTGAACTAATATATTTCTTTAATGGACATTTTTTACATCTTATACTTAAACCATTTGATTTATTAATACCATTAATTACTAAACAATGTCTTCTTAATTTATTAATAGGTATTACTAATTGACTCTTAACAATTGAATGAATCTCTGATGAACTTATTGGAAATGAATTATCTTCAGGACCTCTATATGGTAGCGGCAAAGTATAATATTGATCTTCTTCAATATAACGATGAGATAATGAAGGTAATGGAGCCATTCTTCTTGTTGTTATTATTATTATTATTGATTCTTTTTATTATATTTGTGATTATAAAATTTATATTTATATTGTTGTTATTGTAATGAATTCAATAAGATTGTGATATAATAATGAATAAACAATTGTATTATAAAGAATATTAAGTATTCTTATAAACTTATTAAAATTGGTAAATCAGGAAAATATGGGAAATTAACTAACCGCCCAAATAATTAAATAACAACTTAATAAAATTATAATGATTAATAGTATCAGATTATTCAATATAGTTATTTAGATATATTCCAATGTATGAATGTATTTATTATTAGAAAAATTTTCCGCCTCTCATGTATAATAATCAATGTTATATTATAATATGCAAGATTTAAATATAAAATCTTCAATGATATTATGAAAAGGGAATAATATGAAAGAGTTAAAGTTGTATATATAATAGAATATTGGATAATTCAATACAATATAATATAATTCAATATAATACTAAATAATCCTATATAGTGGTTAAAAGAATTTGGGAAACAATTGCATACTTATATACCAATTAATGAATCTGGGTGTTGTTGTTGCCTTCAAACTTGTAACAGTAAAGTAGCCAACCAAAGAACAGTAACTAGGTAGTGGGCTTGAGACTCGAGACTTGTGTCTTGAGTCTTGGGAGCTGTGTCATGAGTTGTAAGACCCCTTAATAAATTCAGATACGAGACCCGGGACACAAATAAGGGAAGGGACTGGGCGGGTGGACAATCAACATTGGACAAAAAATTTTGCTAAATGAATAATAAATAAATAAAGAGAAGAAAGAGAAAAAGGCACCTAATTTATTTTTACTTTATTATGGATAAAGTACAAAGTACAATGTAAATTAAATTAATTTTATAAGGTATATTGGTCTATATTAAGCTATAGAATCTGTTATTGTTATTGTTAATGTTATTTCTATTGTTATAGTTATTGTTACTACTGGATATAGTTATATTTATAGTTAATCTTACTCTTATCGTTTATAATAATATTGATAATAATATTGAATAAAGATATGACTATTAATATTAATCTATTAAATAGCACTTATTATTATTATAATTATTCACATTCTGTCTTGATTGTATATAGTATAGTAAAAATAAAGAGGACCAAAATTCACCCAAAATCATCAAAAAAGCGAGAAAAAAAATGGACCAAAGTGCGCATTTGTAAAATTTACATTATTTTACAGGGGCCAGGGACTTGGACTTAGATTGGAGACTTCTTTCTTCTCCTTTATATAGTTAACTGTAAATAAAAATTTAAAATATAAAAAATGATATAGAGGGTCTATGGTCTAGTCCCAGTTAGATCTTCACAATAAACCGTAATTCTACTTATTCTTATTGATTCTTATTCTTGTTCTTCTTGTTTTTCAAGAGGTAACAAGAAAACATTGATAATGTATTCAATATTGTTAATATCTATTGTATTCGATTTGTTTTATTTTCATGTTCATTTTTATATACTCATCGCACTTCGCATATCATCATATTCGATTATAAATTTAAACTATATATATGTATTTATAAGGTAAATAATATGCAAGTATATATGAGTTTAATTATATTAATTATTGCATATACATATTATAACTGATTAATTCTTAAATTTGATAACTCAATATACATACAATATACATATATTAATTTTTGAAATTTTATTCAAAAATTTAAAATTTATTTCGCTCAAAATTTAATAATGTATGGAGAATATTTCAGAAAAAAAAATCTGGGTGTTTTTTTTTTTAATTTTTTTTATTTTGTTTTAACGTCACAAATTGTATATGTGCCAAAGTGATTACTAACAAATCTTTCTAAATACATTTATTTAAATAATACTATCAATGTATATACTATCAATATGTATATATTAGTACGTGTAGATATATCAATCTCTTACAATAACTATATTAAAATGTATAATTTATAAATAATTCATAATTAGAAATTAATAAGAAATAATTAAAAAAAAAAAATTAATTGACACCTTATTTTTAAAATTTCTATTATGATAAAAGTAAAATAAAAAATAAAATTAAATAATGATGATAATGAGAATAATAACAATATAACTTTAATTTTACAATAGTTTTTTTTGCCTAGAATTGGTCTAGCCCATCTTTAATGATTTAAACCTAAAATACTTCATTATTCACATATCTTTATACATATCATATGTATATTATTATTATTATTCTTATTCTTACTAAAACCTTAACTCTTGGCTAGTTAGGAAATTTTTCACCCAAATATATAATTTATAAACGAATAAACCTTAATTTATACATAAACTATTATACGGATAAAAATTATAAAAGTTGGATATGTTCAAAGGTATATAACATTATCTCTTGAATTATTATGAACTTGTCATATATATAGTCTGAACTATTAAAGTACTCCACATAAAATTAGTTATTTATTAACAATAAAACTAGACCTCTTTTTATTGATTTAACAGTAGAGTTTTTTTTTTTTTTTAATTAACTAATTAAAATTAAAAATCTCTTAATCAACGGATCTCGGATCTCGGACTCGGAGATTGTTCTCGCTCTATACGTAAGTTTTTCCCGGTGCGGAAATAAATACTTCTTATGTCCATTAGACTTTAGAGAAAATTGGTGTCCAGATGTATACTTTTTATTTTTTTAATTTATTTTTTTAATTTCTAATTTTCATTTTTTTTTTTTTTTTTTTTTTTTCATCAAACAAACTTTTTTGTGAAAATTTTTTTTCTTCAATCCTTTTACTAAGATCTTTTCTTCTGTATACATATTACTAACAATCATAGCTATATATAATGTCTGTTGCTCGTCCACAAGTCTCAGTTTACTCAACTACTGGTGAAATCACCTCCTCTGCTTTACCATTACCAACAGTCTTCTCTGCTCCAATCAGACCAGATATCGTTCATTCAGTCTTCACTGCTGTTAACAAAAACAAACGTCAAGCTTACGCTGTCGCTGAAAACGCTGGTCATCAAACCTCTGCTGAATCATGGGGTACTGGTAGAGCTGTTGCCCGTATTCCTCGTGTTGGTGGTGGTGGTACTCATCGTTCAGGTCAAGCTGCTTTTGGTAATATGTGTCGTGGTGGTCGTATGTTTGCTCCAACTAAGACTTGGAGAAAATGGAACGTTAAAGTTAATCATAATGAAAAACGTTATGCTACCGCTTCTGCCATTGCTGCCTCTTCAATCCCATCTTTAGTCTTAGCTAGAGGTCACAGAGTTGAAAGAATTCCAGAAGTTCCATTAGTTGTCTCTTCAGATGTTGAATCAATTAAGAAGACTAAGGAAGCCATTGCTGTCTTAAAGGCTATTGGTGCTCATAGTGATGTTGTTAAAGTCTTAAAGTCAAAGAAATTAAGAGCTGGTAAGGGTAAATTAAGAGGTAGAAGATTCACCCAAAGAAGAGGTCCATTAGTCGTCTATGGTCAAGATAATGGTTTAGTTAAAGCCTTTAGAAATATTCCAGGTGTTGAAACTGCTAATGTTGCCTCTTTAGGTTTATTACAATTAGCTCCAGGTGCTCATGTTGGTAGATTTATTATCTGGACCGAATCTGCTTTTGCTAAATTAGACTCTGTCTATGGTTCTGAATCAGTTGCTTCATCAAAGGCTGGTTACTCATTACCAACTAACATCATTTCAAACTCTGATGTTACTAGAATTATTAACTCTTCAGAAATTCAAGCTGCTGTTAGACCAGCTGGTCAACCAACTCAAAAGCGTACCAACGTTTTAAAGAAAAATCCATTAAAGAACAAACAAATCTTATTGAGATTAAACCCATACGCCAAGGCCTTTGCTGCTGAAAAATTAGGTTCAAGAAAAGTTGAAAAATCTTCTGAAAAACCATCAAAGGGTCAATTTGCTCAAGTCTTAAAGCAAGATTAAATCTTTTCAAATATAAACTAATTTATTTATTCATTAACTATATCTAATTTATATTAAAAAGAAAAGAAAAGAAAAGAAAAAGAAATATTTTAATCTTTGAATCTTTGATTAAAATAATTAATAATGGTATTTGTTTCTCTGCAATTATGATATATTTATTATCTTGATAATATTTATTCATGAATTAATTAAAATAAAAAAATATTATTTATATCATAATTAAAGCTCTTGTGTATATTGAATTAATAAAACGCAAAACATTGACTATTATATGCAATTTTGTAACTTTCAAATACATAGTGATTATTATTGTGCATGTGATAATTTCAGATTAAATATGATATACTGTATATTACATTAATTGATATCAGGTGTACTGATAAAAATTTAAAATTAAAATGTAATAATATTAAATTAAATTATAATAAAAGTAAACAATAAACTATGATCTATACAAGTGATGTGAATAATGAAAAAAATATAAATGAAAGAAAAGACAATAACTTAAAAATTCCCACATTTTTAAGATATCCTCTTATGATTGAGAAATGAATTTGTACCAATGAAAAGTTAGGTCAAATCATGTCTATTTCAAACTTTTAAAAAGTTTTTCCTTATCCTCAACAGATAAATGTCCAAAAATTTCTGCTAACCCACTAATAGCAGCATCATGATTAGTTCTAATCAATTGTGCAATGTTTTGTGTAAATGATTCATCTTCTAACTCTTTAATATTTGAATCCAACTTGACATGACTTTCTTCAATCCAGGTAGCAATGGCACGATCATCTTCGAAATCAATTGTAGATGGATACCATGATCTTAATCTAGCCACCCTTTCAACTCTTGTTGAATTAGTCAACACTGAACAGATACGGTTGATTAGATATTCTTCATTCAAACGACGACGAATACGCCAGAAGAAAACACGTCTAGCTTGTTCCCATTCAATCTCTTTACGAATAACACCCTTAGCCAACATACGACCTGATCTATCATGTAAATCAGCAAATTGAACTGATATTTGGTGGTAAATTGGATATAATTTCTTTTCACGTGCAGCTAATTGAGCAGAGATATCATGATGTTTTTCAGCTGATAATGATGAATCTTCCAATTGTTTCTTCAAATCGCCATATGTCTTATCTAATCTAGCCATTGTAGCAACCAATTTTTCTCTACGGTATTTGATACCAACCATACCACCAGCTTCTAAGACACCAGCTCTTGATTCTACGTCAGCATACATTTCCATCATATCAGCATTGATTGTTGGATCAACGACGACCCATGAACCACCTCTTAATTCACCAGTTGGTGGAATATATGTTATAACTGGTTGTTTATAGTCAACTAACGCATCAACGATGAATGAACCATATTTCAAGACTTCATTGTACATATCACGCTGACCACCAGAGAAACCTCTCCAGTTAGCTAAGATCATCAGAGGTAATTGTTCACCGTTATTGAAATCATTGATAGCTTGAGCTGTCTTAAAAGCTGAGTTAGGAAACCAAACTTGACCTGCTTCTTGAATTAGAACTTCTGTAGAGTCTGGATTAGCTGGATCAGCTGGGATTAAGTTTTCAACCATGGCAGTTTCCACACCAATAACACCCATTGGAATACCACCTAAACGAGCTCTACCGACAACAACACCTCTAGCCCAACCAGATAAGGTTTCAGTGAAAGAATCTCTATCGAATAAACCAGATTCAAAGTCACCATCTTCAGTTTTGCGCCCTTCAATTAACCATCTAACATCGTATGGAGAATCACGGACTGGATGGAAATCAATATCACGGTCCCAGTTGTCTTCTGATTCTAAAATTGGAACTGGCATACCACGTTTAGCTGGAATATAGGATAACCAGTTCATGATTTGCTCAACACCTTGTAAATCGTCTGTAGCAGTTAAATGAGAGACACCGTTTTTGTACATTATTTGGGTACCACCAAGCTGTAAATTAGATGAGTAAATTTCTTTACCCAATACCTTATTAATAGCTGGAGCACCTGTTAAAATAATTGGTTGACCTTCAATTTGGATTGCTCTTTGACCTAATCTAACCAAATAAGCACCAATACCAACAGATCTACAAGTTACTAATGTAATAGTGAATATATCCTTATAAGCCTTTGAAGTAGCACCGGCAATCAAACCAGATCCTCTTAAACATTCAACACCTAAACCATCTTCAGCACCAATGACAGCGTTGATGACATATCTGGTTTCACCATTTTCAACAATCTTTTCAGCTAAGACACTCTTTTCATTACCATTTTTCTTTAGCTCTTCGTAATTTTCTTCAGAAAAGTATAAATATTGGAAACCTTCATCAACATTTTCTGGATTATTCCAGCAAACTTGATACAATGGTAATAGTTCTTCAGCAATACCAATTCTAGCACCAGAGTTAGCTGACAAGTAAATTCTTGGGATACCCAAATGTCTAGCCAACTCTGTAACATTGTTGAAGAACACATCTTCTTGAGGACCAAATGAACCAATCTTGAAGGTAATATCATTAGCAACGATCAAAAATTGACGACCTCTTGGATACTCAGGAGTCTTCGCAGAAACCTTGAAACCTACCATACCAATGTTGTTGGCACCTGGTTCACGAGATACTTCAGTTAATTCAGCAGAATCGTCAAGAATTAACTCAGTTGATGAGAAGAAGTTATCTGGAATTTTTGATCCTGGTGCATATCTGTTCCATTGTGCAATTATGGATTGACGGAATAGTTCTGGGAAATCATACACATATGTGGTACCCATCAAATGAGCTTTGTAACGTTTTGGTTGTAGAGACTCCTTTGCTGGGTATGGAGTTGAAATTGGTCTTAAATGCATTGATCCTGGAGTACCAATTGACTTGAAAACCCATTCAGATTGTGTGTTCTTAGCTTCCATATACATTTCGGATTTGACAACATAACCTGAGACGTTGTTGATCATAGCTCTCAATGGGAATGGAACACCAGTTAATGGGTCGTTACACATGATTCTAATTTCTGCACCAGTAATACGCAATCTCCATAATCTTCTACCAAATCTTTCTAGGAAACCACCAAAAGCGGCTTCAACATCTTCTGGTAAAACGTTGAAGACAGCTGAAAAGTTGATAAAAATATGGTTCAAATCAGAGTTTGAAGTATCGACAATTTCCAGAGCATCCAGAATATCAGACATTAACCTGTTAGCTTCGGAAGTTAGATATTCCTGAATGGAGATATCATCACGGATACGACCAGTTCTAATAATACCTCTGACAAAGAACCTTTTATCAGTGGCAGAATTCTTTCCAAGAGCTTGATAAATATGAATGTTTCTATTTTCGGTTGGAACTGGTTTGATATTGAAGTTAGATAATCTTCCTAATTCTAATTGATAAGCTAGAGCTGGTTCAATGTGACGAATAGCTTGATCTTCCAAATAATCTGGACCTCTGAAAGTGTAATACTTTGGATAAGATCCATCTTTAGCACCGAATATGAAAGTGATACGACGAATAGATGTGGCAATTAATTCATCCTTATTGTCGGATAAGATGGTATTCAACTTGGCTAGAATGTCAGTCTCGGAATCAAAACCATCAGAGTTTGAAACAACAACACTAGCAACATTTGATAGAGTGGTGGATGTATTTGGTCCTCTATTTGGAGCTGGACTATCATTACGAGATTTGTGTGGAATCTTTGCTAATCCCTTTTGTAATTGGTCTTCGACATCATCTAAGTGTTCAACTGGGACGAGAATACCAGTTCTTAATGGTTGGGAGCCGTTGTTTGAGACGAAAGTCAAGTCAGAAACTGATTGAGCTCTTTGATCAAAAGTACTCTTACCTTCTGGGATAGCGTTATAAGCAGCAGCAGAGAAGCTTGGTAATTGGAACTTCCACTCAGTAATTGGGATTTTTGAAGAACCAGTTGGATCAGTGAAATAAGTTAGGTTACCAATAACATTATAAGCTCTGTAAGCACGACGAATGTAAACTTCTGCAGCAGCAGCAGAGACATATGGATCTTCATGAGCCAAAAATTGAGTCAAGACATCGAAAACAACATACTTAGAGTCAATAACATCCTTCAAAACATCTAGTTGTGGTTCATGATGAATGGAGTTAATTTCACCATAGCTTGTCTTAACAACAGAAGATTTTAAGATGTGTTCTAATTGATCAGATCTCTCCTTGATTGATGGTAATGAACATTGAATTAGGATTTCTCTTGCTTTTAATGAAACCTTCGAGGTTAACTTAGATTCCAGGTCAACAAGTTGTTTTAATGGTTTTTGTAAAACTTCGAAAATTTCTGAGTTTTGTTGGAAAGATGGTTCATAATGCTTGAAAATTGCTAAGATCAAGTTATTCTTAGACGTAACCTTAGAATGTGATAAAGCAATTAAAATAACCTTTGGTAAGTCCTCTTTAAATTCATCTCTTAATTTCAGTATAACATCCTCTTCCTGAACAGCACCTGAAAATAATGATTCAACGTTGTAATATTCACTTAGTATTTGGCCAATAACAGAGTATTCATGGTGTTTTAGACCCTTACTAAATTTTTCAGTAATCTTTAGTAATGGTTCAATTATATCATGGAACAATGGATTTTCAGATTCTCTTGAAGCTTTTTCCAATAAGATTTTCAAATTCTTGGCTGGGAATGAGGCATCTCTGTTAATTGATCTTTCAACCAGGGCAACTAAATCTTCATCTAGTTTAACTGGTAATCTTGAGTGTAGAGCACTAATTGATTGATTCCATTCAGAGTATGGTAATTGTTCATCCTGTAGAACCTCAATTAATGATTTTAGAGTTTGAGATAAGACAACTTGATTATCGTAACCATTTAATGTATTTTCGATAATTGAGAAGTATTGAGCAAACTTGTGAATTGGTTTAGTTCCTTCAATGACTGGAGAGCCAAATTTTGGTAATAAACCTTCAAATGGTAATGCATGCTTAACCTTCGATGGATCATCTAATGACAAGATAGCCAAGATATCACCAGCGTTGACTGTTGAACCAGGTTGCTTAACCAATTGAACTGTACCGTTTTCTAAAGCAACCAATGGCATACACATTTTCATGACTTCAACTTCAGCATATGCTTGACCGGCAACAACATGTTCACCATTTTCGACTAAGTACTTAGTCAATTTACCTGGGGATGGAGTTCTCAACTGAGTTGGATCATTTTCAACTTCCAAAATACATGTCTTAGCATCAACTGATAATCTAATCGATTTATCTGCTTGTTCCTTCCAGTAAACAGTGTGAGTCTTACCATCGATAGAAATCAATAGTGAACCATCTGTTAATGCTCTAGCCAGGACTTCACACTTAGAGCCATTTACAAATAAGGTATAGTTTTGTAAGCCTGATTTTGTAACAGTAAACTTGTATTTGTAGCCTTCATAAATGAATTCAATTGGGTATAAACTCTTTAGTAAGTTTTTGGCTGGAACTTGTCCCTTTTCTAATGACTTAACAAATTGAGCTCTTGAAGCTTCAGATAAGATCTGGGTTTCAACAACAGCACCACAAATAGTAGCAATGTTTGGATCTGGTCTTTCCGAGGTTAATTTTTGGGAAATTAACTCGTCTAACCAAGAAGTAGAAATAGAGTTATTTTCAAATTCACTCAATTCCAGTAGTTTAATTAAATATTCAACCGTAGTTTTGAAATCACCCTTGATGGATAATTCCTTAAGGGCAACAATCATGTGCTTTCTTGAAGAGGCTCTGTTTTCACCAAATGCGAATATATGACCAAATTGAGAATCAGCGAAAGAATGAATTGAGGAATTTGAAGAAACAGAGAAATAACCCCAAACGTTGGATGAAGATCTAAAATTCAATTCTTGTAAGGAACCACCAGATGGTTTGAAGCCTTCTGTTGGATCTTCGGATGTAATTCTGACAGCAGTACAATGTCCTTTTGGTTTTGGAATTCTTTGAGTCTTTAAAGATTCTGGATTCTTAAATTCAAAATCAATTTCAGTAGATAATTTTGGATCAACACCATAAAATAATCTGATATCTTTGATTCTATGCATTGGAATACCCATTGCAACTTGCAATTGAGCAGCTGGTAAATTGACACCAGTAACCATTTCAGTAGTTGGATGTTCAACCTGTAATCTTGGATTTAGTTCTAAGAAGTAGAACTTATTATCAGTTTCAGAGTATAAGTATTCAATTGTACCAGCAGAAACATAACCAACTAATTTACCTAATCTAATGGCAGCTTTTTCCATTTGAGCAATGACATCTTGGCCGGCAACGGTGATTGGCGCTTCTTCAATGATCTTTTGATGTCTTCTTTGAACAGAACAATCTCTACCAAATAAAGAGATATTAGTACCATATTGATCGGCAAATAATTGAATTTCTAAATGTCTTGAGTTTTGTGCCAATTTCATGATAAAAATTGGAGAACCTGGAATTTCAGAGGCTGCTTGATGGTATAGAGATTCAAAAGTTTCGATATTTTCACACTTTCTGATACCTTTACCCCCACCACCTTCTGAGGCTTTAATCATAACTGGGAAGCCAATTTCTTGAGCTTTAACCAAACCTTCTTCCCAAGAGGTGACACATCCTTTATTATAGATTTCGTCAGTTACTGAAACAATACCTTCTGAATCAACTTCAACGTCATCAACACCAGTACCAGACCATGGAATACATGGAACTTTAGCATGTTGAGCAACAATTGTTGAAGAAATTTTATCACCTAAAGACTTCATAGCAGATGATGGAGGACCAATAAATATAATCTTTCTCTTTGATAGTTCATCAGGTAATAAAGGATTTTCTGATGCATGTCCCCAACCAGCCCAAACAGCATCACACTTCATTTGTTCAGCAATTTCAACAATTAAATCAACATTGGCATAATTATTATTATTTGAACCACCTGGAACTTCAACAAATTCATCAGACAATCTAATAAATTCTGAATTAGCTTCCAAATCTTCAGGAGTGATCATGGTAACAAATTCAATGATTTTTTCATTTTGAAAAGTTTCATAACACCATTTTCTGATGGATCTTATCTCTTTAACGGCAGCAATACCATTATTAGCGATTAATATTTTTCTAATAACTGTATGACCCTGTTGTTCAACTACAAAATCTTTCAATGGAGATTCAGCTGCCACCTCGATGGTATTATTACCAATGAAATGAGAAGGCAGAGCTTTGTGTACGGATGAAAGAGACATTGTATTTTTTGATATTAATGATGTATGATAATGATGATGATGGATACTATGATTTATGCGAATAACGAATCGATTCTTATAATAATGCTGTAAATGTAGAAATAAATTAGGAATATGACCCTTAAATGGGGTTAGAGGTCTATGATATTTGAATAAGTTAAAAATTGCTGCTAGATTAAAGATATATTAGAATTATTAGTAAAATGTAATTGAATTAGTTAATTGAACAGACAAATCCCTTCATTTGATCAGAGTTATTAATTTTGATTCAAGTTTCCAGTTCAAGCTTTTTTCTTACAATTTTATCAGGCCCAACAAACACAACCAACCTCTTCCTTCAACTAAGAAATAAAAAAATATTTGAATAAAGAAAAAAAAACCGGTAGGAACAATGCAACTTTTTCAAATCAATGAGAAGAAATAATGAATTGAGATGATTGCTAACTGTATAAGGTAATACATTGATATGATGATGATATCTGATAAATAAATAACTAGCCGCCTTGAAAAGTCAGAATATTTGAGTGCGGTAGAATAGTGTAGATCAAACTTTGATAATAAAAAAGATTTGTTGTATAGTAAATAGGACGGGTAGAGATACTCACTTTGAAATCAAAAACTTTCAAATAAAAGTAAATAAAATAATGAACTTAAAGTTTCAAGAATAGTATCTAATTAGTCTAAATAAACAATAATGTGGGAAAGTTGTTTATTTAGAAAGATCTATTGAAATTGAAGACCAAAAGTCAATTGCAATGTTCTTTATATTTAGTAAATATAAACCAAAAAAATCAAATAATAATAAGTTAAATCAATCAGAAGAGTCTAAAATGAAAAGAAATTAAGAATATTCTTTTGCTATTAAACAAATGTGGGAGAAAAATTGAGAGAACTATAGTATAATGATTTGAAGTATAATACACTAGCAAATATAATGTGATTTAATTAGCAAAAAATCACGATGATATATAATTACTTATATAAATATGTTAATAAATATATTATAAATATTTTGTGAAGAAGTGTTGTGCAAACGACTTACCAAGTTTCCCAACAATTCAATACCGAGCTGTGCGCTTACCAGTTACGTCAACGTTACTCAAAAATGTACATCCGAACATTAAAAACGCTTATGTTGCTTTTGGTACAAATCGAGTTCACTAAAAAATAAGAGTTTATTGAATACAATAGGAAAAAAAAAAAAAAATTGTAAGTAGACGGAAGATATTATTTACAAGTGTTATTATTATTTTAGGTACGGTTATCTTTTTAAACTCTGATATCACTAATAGTGCCGACTTATTTTATAATATTCACAATATTTATATGTAAAGTTTAGTATTTGCTAGTGCTCAACAATTTAATTTGAAATGCGTATACATATACAGTGTTGAATTCAATAATTAGTAGCAATATACCTATTAGACACACCAGCTGTATACAGAGAATAGATGGATAATCTATACGAAGTAATTGATGACTGAATACAATCATTACAAGTTGTTAGCTTTTGATGAATCAATAATTGTATATTTTAGGCAGTTGCTCTCAAAATTGGTAAGAATTGGCCCACGATCATCATTGGTAGATCAAATAGGTCTCTTCTAATAGTCCAAGCTGATGAGCATTTAATCTTTTCGTTCTTGGGATTTATCAATGTTAGTTCATTGACAATAATACCATCCTTTCCCTTATCAAAGGCAATAACTCCTAATTTTTGAAAGTAGTTAACTGCTGATTCATCATCCATCAGTTCAATAATGAAAGTTCTCTTAGATAATAAATCATATTTCTTATATGAAGTTAAACTTAAAAATTCTTGACTAACTGAAACAATCTCTCCTGTTCTTCTCCAAATAATTGTAGGTGATGATGATAACATTGACATTGATTCAAATTCTAAAAGAGATCTTTGAAATAATCTCTCCACAAATAGCATATCTAAATCAATCAAATGTCTAGTAGTAGCAATAAAACTAGGTCTGTACTTAACCATACTTTCAACAATTTTGAATAAGACTTGCTTATTAGCACTAAATCTAGTCTTTAAATATGTAACTAATACATGATATGCCTTTGGATAATCGTAGTATCCTAATACACCAGTACTGTATAGATCATGAGGTGATTTTATAACTTGTCTTACACTCAAAGGTGATATCCAATCATTATTCACCTGAGAGTTGTTAACATTTAGCAAATCATTTATATAAGAGTTGGAACTATTCATATTGATAGAGCTTTGATTGGTATTCTTGTAATTATTTTGATTTTGATTATAACTAAAGCTATTATTATTATTAATTCCTAATCCTCCTTGTGCATTATTAGGATTATTGCTAAAGTTATTGGGTTCAGAATGGGTATTGCTATTACTGCTGATATTATTATGATTCGAATGTGAATGTGACTGTGAATGTGGTTGTTGTTGTGGTTGTGGTTGTGATTGTGATTGTGATTGTGATTGTGATTGTGATTGTGATTGTGATTGTGATTGTAATAGTGATTGCTGTGGGTATGGAACCTGCCTATTTAATCCTGATTGTGGAGATCCATTGATTGAGCGGCGATGTTTAGTAATATTGTTGTGACTGAATAATGTAGATGGAGCAGATTGATGTGTTTGTGAATACTGATTACTTCCCTTATTAGTTTTGCTACCATCAGTACTGGTGGTATGATTATTAGTAGTATTACTGATATTATCGCTATCATTGACACCATTGGAATTAAACTCTGGCCTGTTCAAGTTGGAGTTATGAGAATATATTGATTGACCATTTGAATTTTGCCCATAATGTAGAGGAGATGGATGATGGATCATATTAGTATTTTGATTATCGATAGTTAATAATTGATTATCATTTTGTAAACTATGTTCATTAAACAAATCACCATTGATATCAAATTCAACCAAATCTGGATTAAGATTATCAGATAGAGAAATGTATGGTCTTGTATTATCATCTGTTTGGAATGGTGTTAAAAATTCAGGGTTATAAGTTAATATACTATTGAAATTCAACTGATTTAATGGAACGTTTGTAGTTAGAATATCTGATAATTGTTGAAACTCTTGATTAGCAAATAATGATGAAAATGGTGCTGATGTTGAAGCAGTTGAATCAACAGTTTGTCCACTGTTATTTCTCGTATGATGTGAATGCGTACTACCATTATTGCTATTTGAATTACTCAAATTAGGAGCAATATTTGTCCCTAAATTGGAAGGTGGTGGTAATTGAAGTGAAGAGGAACCACTACGATTAGGTAGAGGAGTAGGTGTTTGTGATGTGAGTAATACATTAGTTTCCTGTACATCAGGTACTGGGGATTGTATTGTGGTTTCAAGTACAGGCTGTATGGATTGCACGCGACCATTGTCATCTTCATCATCGCCTTTTTTATTATTATCAGTATGACTATTATTATTATTAACATCGATATTAATATCACTTCTCATTGCTGTTTTAAGCTTCAATAAGGCAGGGGTGTCATTTATACTTTCTGTTTTAGGATGTAATACTATTTGGCTTTGCTCATATGCATTATTAGTATCTTGTGTAGCAGCAGCTATGATTCTTGTTCCAAGATCCCTACTGGATGGTGTTAGTGTTGCATTCACCATTGGCATAGGGAGATGTAGTGGTAAAGGCAATGGCGGTAGTATTGGAGTTGAAATTGGTGAAGGCGCTTCAAGTTTAGAAAGATCTTGAACAATAGATGAATCGTCTTGTTCAACAAGGTTTGATTTCTTTCTCCTTGACCTCGAGTTGGTTGAACCACTTACATCCGAGTCCATGTACTTAGCTCTTTTCCTCTGTACATCATTACACTCAGGATTACCTCTCTTGATACAATTTTTGCAAGGTCGACTTTTATCACATTGTAGATGTTTATCATGACAGAATTGACAGGCCCTGGAAATGGGTTTTCTCTTGAGTAGTTCCTCTGTTGTTAGTTTTTTGGTCATTATTGTGTTGTACGCTGTTCTAATTATTTATCTGTTCATGAATCCAGCTAGTAATCCAGATACAAGAGAAAGAACTACTCGAACAATATAGAATTCTATCAGACTGTTCTTTAACTCCTTTTGCTTTGTTTGTATATAGTAAAGATTCCGATTTTTTTCTCAATTTTTTTGGATTGTTCGATTTGAATTTGGTGGAGAAAATTTTTGTTCCTGCGAGACTGAAATTAATCTGGGGTGTATTTAAAAGAGAGTTTGAATTTTCTGACAAGAACAATGAACTGATTGTTCACCCATAAATCATTAAACAAGCATACTAATGTATTGTGTATTTACTATAAAAATATTTACGATTCAGTATTGAGTATTACAAATTGTTATATGCATAGTTACTAGTATCATGTCAATATTTAATCTTAAATGTTAACCAATAATTGCTCCAATGTTTCATTATTAGTACTTATTTGTACCTTGTCCCACTTAAGCTGAGGAAACATTTCATCTTTATCAGGATCTTCATGAATATCAGTACTGTTGTCATTGGTATCAATGAATACAGGCTTTTCCCATTTATTCAATTCCTTTTCGTAATCATAAATGACCTTAAAGTCCTTTTCTGTTCTGCTTTTATTAACTTTTGACACTTCATTCTCTAATTTAGAAATATCTTCATCATCCTTATCATCCTCTTCTATAGAAGAAACTTCTTTAAATACTGCCTTACCTTGTCTATCAATACTAATGCTCATAACTTTCTTGCCTCTTCCAGTTAGTTCTTTTTCCTTTTTCTCTTGTGCTCTCAGTTGTCTTTGTTGTTTCTTTAATTGCAATGCTCTTTCAACACTATTAGACCATATACTGAGATTTGAACTCTCTGGTAACTCATAATCTGATGCTTGGTCAATGATCTTCGTTCTTTCTGCTGAGTTATCTTGGAAGCTCAGTAAATTATTCAAGGTTTCAAGAGCTTTCACTAGATCAGCATCTTTTTCACCAGCATCTTTGTAATATGCTAGCTCTTGTTCTTGCTCAAGAATTTCTTGTTTTTCCTTTAGCTCTTTAGCTTTTCTATCTTGATCGATCTTATTTTCCTTCTCTAATCTACTGAAGACAGCATCTTGTTCCTTCAGTAAATTAATACCCGCACCGCTTGAAATGGTGATCTTTTTCGCCTTCTTCTTGTTGGTGGTAATTTCTGGTTTAGATTTAGTATTAAGTAATTGCTGTTTCTCTGAACTTATAAGTTTCACTAAATTTTCTTTATCCTCTGAGCTAATCAATGAAGACCCACAGAAACTACAAGGTCTAAATCCTTCCTTTGCACATATAATCTTACCACAATTCAAACAGTTTGGTGCAGCTTCAAACAGAGGATGTAATAATGCCATACAGTCACATTTAACAGATGGATCCTTTGAGGAATTGTCAATTTCCAATTGTCTTAAAATTGCATCTAGATCTTCGATGTTTTCAACTTTTCTTTGCTTTGATGATCTATTAGGTTTTGAACTCGTGGTAGCGTCATTTCCTGCAGATACAGGTGTGGGTAGTCTCTTTGCAGTCATCTGATTAGCAGATTCAACAGACGGTAGTGGTGAATACAATGGTTTCGGTTTCCTGTCCAATAATTCTGAAGTAGTCATAGATGACTTCAGAATACTATTTTGTATAGACGGAGTTAAATTTGTCTTGTTTGTAGTAGTTGATTTTTGAAAATTAACTTGTTTTGCAGTCGGTAGAGCTCTATTAGAGGTTACTGTTACTACTTTGGGTTTTGTAACTTTATTAGTAACCTTTGGGCTTTTAACTTCCTGTATAAACTGTTCAATGAACTTTAACGACAAATCAGATTCACCAATCAATTCTAACCAATAGTTTTGAATTACACCAATCGTGGATAGCTTGAAAGCATTCTTTATAATTTGGTTCAGTGAATCATAATCCAAGGGTATTATATCTCTCAATTTATTGACTAGCAATTCTTGGTTATTCATTTTGCCACCAACTCTACTGTTAGCTTATTTTCAGTTCTTTAGTGAGTAGTAGTAAGGGTTTGTTATTGCTAGCAAAATTTCGCAAAAAAAAAAAAAGATATTAAATAAAAATTAAGAATTACTTACTACTCTACTACTACTACTAAGAAGATCACTACCGAAAAAATTATATATTGATTTGAGTGTTTATTCATTTCATTGAACATGTCTGAACAATCTGAACAGAATGGAATCATGGAACGTATAGCAGCGATGCGGAGTATGTATTGTTGCCCTGTACATCACTTTCATTGAAAAGTTTTATGTTCACATCATCTCAACTCTTACTAACCAACTGGATACTTAATCATAGATCAAATAAATCAATATAGACAGAATTCAGACAATCCTTCTTCTTTACCTGTACACAATCCATATGCAAAAACTATTCCACAAATATCAGAGCTAGGTGTTGCTCATAGAAGGGGAGGATATAGAGGAGGCTACAGAGGAGGCTATAGAGGCGCACCATACAGAGGAGCATATAGAGGAACAATCCCAAGATCTGGACATTTACCAATAAGAAATAGAACCTTAGTAATAAATAATGACGATAAGGAAGATAATAAATCAGGATATATCTCAACTAAATCATCCAGCTCTATGAAATTAATAAGCAAAGAGGTCTATGATAAGGAACAAAAAATTAAGAATTTAACAAAAGAGGAAAAGATTGCAGCATTGAAGGCGAAGAAATCACTAATGACTAAACAAAGATTAGAGCTAAGAGCTTCAAAAAATAAGGTTAAATTAGATTATTGTGATAGAGCTCTTATTGATAATGATTTATTTGCTATTTCAGGCTATGGATCTAGTTTAAAGATTCTAAATATTCCTGAGGGTAGAAAGGCAAAGGTTATCAAATGGAATGGTTATTCATATAAGAGAAATAGGTCGGGTGGATTGAAGTTAATGAATCAAACCATTTTCTTAAAAGAACAATGTCGATATTTTCAAACGACTGGTGTTTGTAGAAAGAAGAATAAATGTAAATATACTCATAATATTTCAAAAGTGGCTCTTTGTCGTTCCTTTGTTAGAGGTCAATGTCAAAATATAAATTGTCCATTAAGTCATATACCATCAGAGTTCAATGTGCCAATATGTCATTTCTTTCTGGCAGGAGCCTGCAAAAATTCAGAGTGTGTCTTTTTACATGTTCAGCCAGAACTACCCTTGATTTGCCGCCCATTCTCTATTGGTGGTTACTGTTTTAGAGGTAAGTCTTGTAAGTTCATTCATAGTTATGATTGCCCAGATTTTCAATTAGAGCAAGTTTGCCCAAGAGGCAAGAATTGTAAACTAGGCCATAAAAATACAGGCGATAATTTGGATTTGAAATTGTTATTTAATACTTTAGATCCTGCAAATTATGGCCTACCAGATTTAACTAACCTTGAAGGACTTGATAAAGATCCAAGATTACAAAAAAATGAGGTAGAAGAAGCAGGACTGGAGAATCAAGATTCAGATGATAACTTCGAGGTAGATAATGATGATGATTCCGAAGATAACATTGAAGAAAACGCTGATTTCATTCATTTTTAGTTAGTGCTTTGTAATTAGTTTTATCTGTTCAAAGACTCAACTGCTTGATTCAGAAGAATACAAAAATATTATATGGAATTAATCTCAATGTATGAACACATAAACGTTATTACAATATCAGTTATAATAGTTATCAACATATATTCTACTAAATATTTGATAGATCTTGACGGGCCCTCAAGCCCTAAACCTTGATACTGTATTGGTACACCGATCATCGAAATCTCTAAAGGTGTAAATGTTTACAAAGCATATATAACAATAACCCTAATTAAGTTGAAAGGAGCACACGAGACATATAAGAGCAATTTTTTACTTATAATAAGATGCTTATTCTATCATAAACAGCAAGTGTTATTATTACTTCAATCCTCAAAAGCGACTTTTACATTCAAGCCCTGCAACACTGAGTTGGTGTCCAGATGATCAAGTTGAACATCTCTGCTAAAAAAAAAAAAATATTAAAAAAAAAAAATATTCAAGTTTAAAAAAAAACTTTAGTGAAAAATTTCTTATTCTCTTTCATTTTTTAATTCTCTATCATCAGTAGTGGTTATACTATCTCAATAGATATATAACATATACACTCGAGGTGTTTGGCACTTGTGTCATCACCTCTAGGAACCTAGTGTAGTGGTCTTACGTTCATTATTGGATATGTTTGATTCTATACGCATCAGCTAAATGCTTACTGACTTTTTTAACAGATCAGTCACAGTAAGAATTTCGTTTCGGTTCCTTAGATAGAGTGCAATTTGAAATAGGTAGAATTGATGATTGATTAGTCTTTACTTAAGGTTTATGACAGTTGCAAATCATCCTATTTCCAGGTTGCTACATGCTTTGATTGTTTTGTATTTAGTTTATATATGAAAACCCTTTTGTAGTCAACCCAATAAAAGATACTGATTGAATTATCTTTTCAAATTACAACTGTAGCACTTCTACAAATTCTCAAAAACATAAGAATAAGTTTTCAATAATAACACTGAAATCTATTTATATTATTACATAACTGCCATATTTACATGATGATCTTTCATTAAACTCATAATTAGAATGTAGTAACAAATCAAAAATTTTAACATCCACATTGATGGATTCGTTTCCATCCCTTCTTCAGCAAATGAGAAACAGCAATAAGGGAAAAAGCATATTCAAGATGTAAAATTTTTGTTTCATATTCTATTGTGATAACTCTATTGCTCTTTGTTTTCCTTTGTGGATGTTTCACCTTCTTTCTTTTCACGTTCAGCTTCTCTAAACTTGAGTTCATTCTTCAAACGTTCAGCAGCCCAAAATACTTTGGCTTGAACATATAATGAATTTGCCTTTTCTTTACTATTTATATCATATAAATAGTTATATCTTTCGTCAATTTTGTCCAGGTTAACATTTTTTAAATCAATATCCAAGACTTTGGCAGCTTCATCTAATTGCATACCTGATGTATCACGAGTAACACCAGCAGCACCCTGTTTTGCAGATTGAGAAGCAGCTTGACGATATGCTTCAGAAAATGCTCTACCAAAAACTTGCGCACTGGAAAATAGAACTTGGACAATTAATCTATGAGCCTTGTTCGATGATGAGTTGAGTTTGTTAGTATTTAAACTTCATTCGAGACCGCTGTATTCCAATAAATTAACAACTAATTAGTGATATGATGTTAAAAAAGGAGTCAGACAATCAGTCATATATTTGAAATTCAAGCACGTACCATTATAAAAGTAAAGCTGAGTAGTAGCAATGTAGATCAACGCAGTATTACTTTGAGTTGACTCGATACAGAATTTTTTAGTCGGACTGAGTAATATACTACTTAAAAAGTATTAATATATCAAAAATCAAATAATACTTGTATTACCCGCAAGAGAATCATTTCCGGCTTTCAATTCCGGTTGTTAATGTTGTTATTGTATCAAGTATTTTTTTAGCATAACATATAATAGAAACATATCTTTCTCTAACAAAGTGGATGCTAAGCTAATACTAATTCAATATCAAAAGTCATATAGGACCACTGTTTTCGCTTAGAGCTTCACATATTAAAAGGATATAAAGATAAATAGCAGTTACAGTGCTATCCGTTATAGTTTCCATAGTCATTTTATTATAATAAAGTCTCTCTCACATCTATAACATGACAGAAAGCAAACAGAAAGAAAACACACCCAATACAGAGGCTGCTGCACTACTGGAGGACGCCTCTGTTTTATTGATGTTTCATAACAGCACTATACCTCCAAAATCTGATGATGATAAAGTTGAAAAGCTAGTAGATGGTGCTTCGCCAATCAAGAATACTGAAGACAAACAGACCGATAGCATTAAAGGTATAATTGAATCAACACCGAGTAATTCATCATTAGACTCAGCGCCAATCAAAACAGAAACAGACATATCGACCGAAGATGATGGTGCCATAGAGGGCTTTGATTTAAAAGAAAAAGTACCTTTATATAGTACCATTACTACTACTTCACGAGAGTATCAATTACCAATAAATGAAAAATCAGAGAACATTCCTGTGATAAGAGACACTGAAGAATATACAAAAATAATAGACAAGTCAAAGCCAGCTACAGCAAGTGAGAATAATGATGAACAAGAAGAGAAAAAAGAACAGTATATTGATGACAAAGCTACAGCAATAACCAATGATGATAACAACACTGCTGACGAAACTGAAATAGAGGATCTGTCATCGAAACCTGCTACACAAGGGATTGAAGGACCTCTTTCTGATTTTAAAGATGTCGAATCAGTAGAAGCTGATACTGAAGTAGAGGATGAAAGGGAAAAGAGCAATACTCATAATGAAACAGAGGAAGAAGGTCAAATGACATTCAAAGATGAGTCTGATAAGGAATCATTGTTAGTATCAGATCAACCAAAGCAGAAGAAAGCCAGAAAGACAAGAAAAAGATTGACAGAGAAGCCTGTCAAAGTCAATATTAAGGATTATGCTGTGGATCCTGACTCTGGTATGATTTCATGTGTTTGTAATTTTGATGGTGATGATGGGTTCACCATCCAATGTGATAGCTGTTACAGATGGCAACACGCTGTTTGTATGGGTATTGATACCATTGATGATGTTCCCAAAAACTATTTTTGTAACGTTTGCCAGCCGAGAGATATTGATGTTAGAAAGGCCAAAATCATCCAAACAAGCAGAAATAATGCAAGAAAGAGACACGAAAAGGAAGAAAAAGAACAGAATATAGTCATTAATTCAACAAATAAACCTAAACAAAAACCAAAGGAAAATCCATATTCAAGAAACCTAGATGAAGATGATATTAGAGTTCTTGATACTAAAAATTTCTACAAGACCATTTACTTCCCATTAAAAAATTATGATTATCAAGATCAAGAAGCTTACGATTTTGTTCAGAGCCTTAAGGATAATACTGAAGATGATCTTATGAGAGTATCATCAGATGAATACAGTAAGCAGTTAGAAAAATATTTAATTGTTAAACCCTTTAATGAAACAACCAATAAGAAATACACTGGCATTGGTAAGCTGGGTTTATTCACATCTACGAATATTCCCGAACATTCAATCATAAGTGAGTATCTGGGTGAAGTTCAATTTAAAGATAAATATATTGCTGATCCAAGAAATCATTATAGAATTTGGGGTGTTGAAAAACCTTTTGTCACACCTATATCGAAAATACCTTTGGTAATCGATGCAAGATTTTCGGGTAATAATACAAGATACATAAGGAGAAGTTGCTCACCAAATTGTGAAATCAGAACAGTAATCGTTGATGGAAATAGAATTGAATTTGTCTTGTATTCATTGGAAAAAATTAAGGCATCTGCAGAGCTGACAATTGGTTGGGATTGGGACCCTGAACACCCAGTGCGTAAGGTAGCTGAAGGTAACAATATGGATAGTATAGATGAATCTATGAAAGGTTATGTTATTCATTCTGTTGAAACAATTTTGAACTCTACAAACTGCGCATGTACTTCTAACGAATGTGTATTGTTGAAAGTCAAAAAGGCTAGCTCATATTTATTTAGATCATCAAGAAAGGGAGGTAGTTCCAGAGTAACATTACCAGATTCAGTATATGTTCCAATTAATCAAAGATTAGACGAATTTGAACAAGATGGATTGAAAGTTTCCAAGGAAATAGATGTTGCTACAAGAGAAAAAATTGTTATTGATGATGTCATTGATCAAAAAACTGCGGAAGACCTTAGAATTATAAGGCCACTATTTCAACCTTCTACAATTCACACATTTAAGAGAAAGCATGAAAGTTCTACTTATTTACCTGTACCAATAAGTATTGTAAGTGAAGAGAAGGAAATAACAGAATTAAAAGTCGAAAGAGCTGAACCTCCAAAACCTGTCAAAAAAATGAGTTTTGCTGATTATTTGAAGAAAAAGAAACCAAATTAAGTTTTCAAGTTGAACTATTTACAACATTTCACCACTGTTTTATGTGATATGATATACTACGAGCTTTTGAAAAGGTAAAGAGCAAACAAAATTTCTAATATACATACTATGTTAAGTGCCAGTTTTTTGGCGGACGAAGTGAAATATCAAAGTGAAATATCAATATAATCCAAATGTGTCAGGTTGTAGTGGATCAGAGTTAAATTCTTGATCAATTGGTAATCGGCGTAAATTGAATCTTGATACCAACTCTGAATTAAAATTTGGAAGTGCTGTTAAATCAAATGATCTCTCGTTGACTTCAATTTGTTCATTAAAGCTTTCTTTTAAAGAGGAGTCTGCTCCATATAGGCCTATCAAACTATCATTTGTTTCATACGTATTTGATTTGTGCTTATCACAAAAAAAATCCTTTTCATCACCAAGTTCGTCCAGGCTTAATGATGGTCCCATTGATGCATTTCCCATCAGCTCACCCCATCCATCGATCAGATCTTCATCAACAGAAGCAGATTTATTTTTCTTCATCAAGGCTAATGGCAATAATGAAGAGTCATTAACCTGAAGGTTTAGCTCATAATTGATTTTGTTTGTTAGTTTTTCAGAGCTATTTTTCGGATTGTTGAAAATATTGTTTTGGGAATTATTTGGATGTAATGAAGTAAGGACAGTAGATTGGTTTTGCTCAAAATTGGAACCCAATGGTTGTAACAATGTAAAATCGCTTCTAATATAATTATGGTCGTTGATGTGAAGATACGAACAGTTTGAATTAAACGCATCTGAATGATTTAAATTTTCATTGTTGATTACTAATTTGGGAGGCAGTTCTCTTGGAGGTGGTTGCCTTTCAGGAACAGCAATGGATAAACCATTTAAGTAATAGTTGGTTGGCTTATTCTTGGTGCTAGCACTAACATTATTGTAATTGGCAGTCATGTCGTCTTTTATATGCTTACTTATTGAATTTGAATATGAGAAATCAACAGTATTGGTGTTTGGAATATAATCGTCCCTTTTTGCTGGAGATGTCAAAAGTTTTGGTTTCATAGCCAGCACTCCATTTAATAATTCAGAAGCATGTATGTTTAGATTGGTAGGCATATTAATTGGTTTAATATTAGTCGGGATGTTCGATAAAGATGATGATGATGATGGTGATATGAAGCTAGAGATTTCTTGAACGCAAGTGCCTCGAAAATAAGGCATTGCACAAATTTGATCAACATTTGCTCTTAGATTTGGATTCCATGAAAGACATGCTCTGATCACATCACATAGACCTTCCAAAATAGGATTTCCAATAATATCACTAACATCTATACATGTTCTATCTGGTAATCTGAAACCTAGTTGAGATGATAATACTTGTGCCTCATCCCAATAACCATAAATTGGGAAATAATTATCTATTGTATTTCTAGATAATGGAGTTCCCAAAACTTCAGATACCTTTCTAATTTGCTCCATCTCATCAGCACCAGGAAACAATGGTCTAAATGTAGCCACTTCAGCAGCAACAGAACCGAACGCCCATATATCAACTGGCCTTGAGTACCAATTCTTTCTTAATAAAATTTCAGGTGCTCTATACCATCTAGTAGAAACATATGCAGTATATGGTTTTTTATTGTCGACATGACGAGCTAGACCATAATCTGCAATCTTTATAATAAAGTTGTTACGTGGTCTACCTTGTGTATTTTGTTGATAAGAATTTTCAAAGTATCCTGAAGATTGACATACAAGAATGTTCTCCGGTTTAACATCTCTGTGGAAATAATTATTATGATGAATATGACGAATACCATTAAGAATTTGGGATAATATTGATTTCAAAGTTGATGGACTGAAAAGGTTATTCTTTCTAACTTTCATTAATTGGTACAAATTCTGATCAAGACATTCCATAACAATATGCAATTTGAATTTAGAATCATCAATGAACATTTCGTATACTTGTACCAAATTGTTATGATATGGAATTGATAAGATGAATCTAACTTCTTTAATTTTGGTATAATCATTAAGTAAATTTAAAGTTCTTGTCATTGTCTTGATGGCTACCAAACCAGTTTTCTTATTAATATAGTTTTCTTTATAGAAATTGGAATCCCTTTCTAGCAAAGTATTCTTAAATGATTTGAATCTAGATGCATCAAATAAACTTTGTTGAGATTTTGCAAGAACAACACTACCAAAGCTACCACTACCCAAATTACTAATAATTTTATATTCTTCATTAAAGGATCTTAATGGTAAATGCATTGGAGGGTTATCAACATCTAATGGTACTGGAATCTTTTTATGAACTGTTGGCATGACGTTTTGTGAAATAATAACTTTTCAGAAATACCAATTGAAAAATAACCCAGCAAACACAGTTGATTAAAATATTGGAAAGGAACATTAACTAATTTTGTAGTTTGAGATCAGCGCTACTTCTAGCCTATAATCTGTTACTATAAATATGATTTTACAAAATAAGCGCTGTGAATCACTTTGAAAAGCTGACTTGTAACGTACTGACAAATATAGTTTGTGACTCAAATATGTTAAGACTAGTAGAGTTAAGTATTGAACAAGGTAATATATAAGAAACCAGTTTTTTACACTCTATGGATATTAGGAACAGAATGGAATTATATCAAGTTTGATTTTTGTGTAAAGATAAAAAAAGGATTTTTTGAATATTATTTTGATGTAATCTTTTGTGATTTTGCAGATTCGAATTTATGAAAGAAGCCTGCAAAAATTAAGTCATTTGCTGGGAAAGTAGTTAGTGTGCATCAGACACAACATTTGGAGTATTTTGATACTTTCAATGCACTCTCTCACAATTGCCCACCATTAATTGTGCCATTTCTCATCATCCACAAAGCAAGTTGGATATTTTCTATAGTATATGTATAGCTATTATAGTTATTATAGTATTATCAGTAAGAGATTACACAGATTATCAATACAGATAAAATGTTCTAATAATATATGATGTATACGTCATTGTACATGGGTAGTAATTGATTGATTATTGATCTCCAAAGAATAAAAACGATAAATAGTGACTGGATTTTACCATATGTAAACTAGTAACTTATTCTTGAGAAGGTGGAATATTGAGTATTAGTGAGCACATTGAGAATTATATATGTAGTATGTACGAGGGGCTTTCACTATAAGTTCAAACGTTCAGTTATTTTTCATTCGATTCCTAAATTTTTAAACATGCTGAGTTCCGAGGGTCATGAAGCTATAATCAAAATTCCAAAAAATTTTCCCAGAAATATCGCGTTTCCTAAATAATTTAGTTGTTTGATTATTTGATTTCATACCAAATATCACATTTGTCACATTTATTACGTTATATCTATAAGGATATCTTTGAATCATTAGATTATGGTAAGTGAATCATTTTTCATGATTCCTTGAAAATCAATATCATGAGATTGTTTTGATCTCTTTACTAACATTTAATACTCATTGTTTTCATTAATAGGTGTTATTCAAAAGGAAGCCTGTTACTTTCCTAGAGTGTCCACCATTGCCTGAAACTTTAAGCGTTAGAGTTTGGCACATTCCTATCACAAGAGAATGGTTCTTACATTATGATGATTATTTGAGCAGATTAGATTATTATAACACGAAAAAATTTGTTTGTGAAATCACTGGAAATTCATGTTTAACATATTTTGAGGCATATGAATCAGAAATAAGGGAAGTTGCCTTGGTGGAGACTAAATTTCCGGAAGCTTTAAAGGAACCAATATTAAGATATACTCAATTCAGTCTAACTCCAAGAATTGATCAACTAGTTGATGAAGTTTACTCTCATTTTAAATCTGATTTTTATCCTGGTGAAAATGTTATGCTAAGAGTAAATCATACCAAATCTGATTTCAGGATTAGATGTATTGTAAGAGAAAAGGCTAGATTTAATGCTGTTAAAGTTGGTGAAGTAACTGTTCGCCCAGCATACTCTCAATATAGAGTTTCAAGATTTGACACTGGTGATGAATTGGTTTGCAATGATGATCAAATGACAAGAGATAGAAACCATTTTACTAAATGGTATGTTAGAACTTTCATTAAATTAACTGTTTCAAGATCAGCCAAAATTGGTTCTCCATGGATTGTAAAAGAAAAGTATGCTAAAAAGTATAGAATTCCAACAGAAATCCCCCAAGAATTGGCACATTTAATGGCAAGTACCCCACCTCCACCCCAACCAAAATTGATTGAAATTCAACCAAAAAGTAGTAAATCTACTAAAAATAGTAATGGTTCTTCTTCCTCTGGAAATAACAAGCAAAACAATAATGCAAATATCACGCATACCAAATTTAAAAATATTCTCCCTGCTCCAAGCAAAGGTTCGAATGTAAAATCAGGAACACCAGTCAAGACCTCGTCTAATCCTCAACGACAAATTTCGTCTACTCCACAACCTGTTCCACCTCCACCCCCTATTAAAAAGGAAATAATTGAAGATTTTAAGCTGCCATTATCGGTTGATCCAAACAGGCCAATTCCCAAGAAATTAGATGAAATCGATGAGTGTATCCAGGATGCTTTAGAAAGTTGGACTTTTTTAAATGTTTATAGAATACCACTTGTCTTAGATATATTTACATTCGATGATTTTGTTTCTGCTATGAAATGGAATTCCACAACTGAGAAGTGTGTGCTATTAGAAGAAATGTACTGTTCCATCTTAACAATTTTCATGGAAGGAGAGAGAGATGAAATCTCTATCCAAATTCCTGAAGAGTATGAATCTGATGATGAAGCTGAAAAGTCAAGTATTACAAATAGCAATCATAGCAATCCAAGTAATATTAAGAAGGATGATGATAATAATGATAATGATGATGGTGATGATGATAATAAGGGAGAGGAAGATGACGATGTGAGTTATAAGGATGAAAGCACACATAAAAAGATCGAAACAAAAGGTGATGATCACAGATCAACATCGGTAAAGACAAAATTGAGAAAAGATATCAAGAATAGAGAAGATAATAAAGACTCAGAAGATGAAAGTGAATCCGAAGATGAACTTGCAGAAGAGGAAAATCATCAAGTCGAAGAATATCTATACTATAAATCTATATCGTGGAAAGACAGACTTAAGAATCGTCATTTTAGTGATGGTGGTTGGCAAATTATCTTATTAGGTGTTTTAAGTCTTGCTACACACATAAAAGACTTTAGTCCGATCATTAATGAATTATTTGAAACACTAGCACCATTGAATGTTCAACCTTCTGCTAGCATGATTACAAAAAGGTTTTTTCAAAATACATCTGCTGTTTTAAGGATTCAGACGCTAAGTGTTCTGTGCTCAATTTTGACAAATTCGAGTATTATTAGACAATATTTAGACAAATGTATGGATCAGTCAGGTCAATTGAGAAGAGAGAGGTTGGAAAGTTTAAGGGAATCTAAGCAGGCTGCCGAATTAGTCAGTGTTCTTGATATAGAGTGTAGAGATATGATGCAACTACTTGAAAAGCAAAATGTGTCTGAAGAACCCAATGGCTCTTCTGCTGCAATCATTTCGACTACAGCTACAAATGAAGCTGAATTGAAGAAGAGAAGAAGAAGATCTGGTAAATTAGATCGTGATCCAACTTCTAAAGAACTTGAACTTGCTCAGAACAACCCAGAATTTGGTGTACTATTAGCTAAACGTACCAATCAAATCAAAGCAATGAGGGACATTCGTGCAGCAAGAAAGGAACTAGAAGGCAAATTAGTTGAGCTAGATGTTCAAAGAATTAAATATATTGGTAAAGATAAGTTTTATAATTGTTATTGGTGGTTTGAAAATAATGGATTGTCTAAGGTAGGTGGCGGTAAAACTTCTGGTGAATTTGGTGGAGAGGAAGATGAAGAAGACGATGATGATGATGATGATGATGAAGATGAGGAAAGCGTACTTTCAGACACATATTTGATGGGTAGATTATGGGTTCAGGGCCCAATATCTTATGATGTTGAAGAATTTTATGAGTTGGATAAAAATATATCAAATAAATGGGAGGTTGCTATCAAAGAATCAGAAACTCAGAATCAGAATAGCCTAGAAAATGGTAGTTCGAAAGCTGAAAACTACAAGAAAGAAGAAGAAACCCCCTCCAAGAATGGCTTAGAAAAAGAAACAGATAAAACTGATGAAGAAATACCGTCCGTTTCAATTCCTTCTTCATTTATACATGCCGCTAGTTCGATGTTCAATCTTGATTTCAACAGGAGTAATAGATCTGTGAAATCATCATCAGATAATAGACTTTATGTTGACGACCATGGGGCTACAACATCAGTATCTGTTTCACCCATACAGAGAAAAATAATTGAGGAATGTCCGGACCCATTACTGTCGTCCTCATATTGGAGATTTTATGAAAAACCTGATGAAATCACTAAATTGATTAATCATCTGAATCCTGAAGGTGAAAGAGAATCTAAGTTAATCAAAGCACTAGAGTCAGTTCAAGATAGAATCTCATCGAGTATGAAAGCTAGAATACTTGCATTAAAATTGGAAACCGATTCTGAAGAGGAGATCAAATTACGAAAACTAGTTAATGAGAATATCTTATCAGAAACTGAAAGTGAAGTTTCTGAATCTGAATCTGAGTATGACAATGATTCTGATGATGAAATACTCTTGGTACCAGTCAGCCCGAAGGAACAAGAAACCCCAAGAACAAGAAGAGGGCTAAGAGCCGTTGAAAGAAAAGAACAAGAACGCCGTGCCCAACAAGCTATAATCAAAGAGAAGCTTGCTGAAAGAAATGCAAAAAGGGAAAGATCCAAACCTGCTATCAGAATTGCCAAAAGGGAGATAAAGAAGCGTAAAATAAAAGAGCACCAAGAGAAAAAGGAGAACATTCAAAATGTGATTGAGCGTTTGAAAAACATTAAAGAAGATGAACAGATGGTACGCTGTGCTGAATGGATAAATCAAAGTGCAATAGAAAAGATAGGACGTTGTCATTATCAAGGAATTAAAAAAAAGGTTCCTGAAAAGGCCAAAAGAACTAGATCAGGAAAAAGAAGATAAGGGTTGGAAAATAAAGACTATATATATAAAAGTACATGCTCTTTCATAATCTCGGAAATATGAAATAGTAATTTCAATCGTTCATAATCATCTATGTAGAAGGAATAGCAATATCTACAGTTGTTGTTGTTCTTGTTGTTGTAGCGATTACTTAAATGTTAGGCTTGGGACAGGTCCGCTTAGCAAGAGCAAAAACTCAAAACTGACGGAATAACTGATTTATAATTTCAATTTACTGTTGTTGATATCTACTGAGTTTAACAATTGAATATATGTAAACTCATTCAATAAGAGTTTATGTACTATATATAACATATGATATTTATTAAATAGCTCTCAGAAACTCCACAAATAAGATATCAATCCAATATTTTACTGCTAGGTAAGCCTCAGTAAACTATTAAAAAAATCAATATTTTTGTTTCGTATAAATTGTTAACAGAATTTTTATATACTTATTGTACTTTATTTCTTACTTGCCGCTCAATTCTCACATATTACTGATCCACCAACTCACTCTCATTTGATACTACTGGCTTCTTGATTGACTTCCATATGATACAGGAAGATACCGGGAGAGGTCATTCTGTAGCGAATGGTTCGAGTCAGGATTCAATTGATGAAGAGAAGAAATATACTAGGCAACAGCAAACTACGGCACATCCTGGAAGCCCAACAGTATTCAATAACAATATATTTCAATCTAAAGTAATACCCAATAAATTTAGCCTATTATCTGATGAACAGGTTGAAGAGTCCAAAGAAGGTATTGGTGAGATTAGACCACAACAAATCGATGTAAGGTCACCAATTAAATCAGATTCGGTCCAACAACAACAACAACAACAACAACAGAAAAAAACAGTAACAAACCCAGAAGATCCATGTTTTGACACTCATACACCAGTACAGCCTATCGACATATCACTTGAAGCACAAAATCTACCCGCAGACTCACCGACTTGGTATAGAAGGGTGTCATTTTTTGGATCACAACCAAATACAGGAACCATACCACCTCAATCTAGCTCGAGCAATGATGACACTAAAAAATGGAAAGATTTCATACAAGCCTTCAGATTTGCTAAATTGACAAGAAGAAATATCAATAATCTAGCTATAAATCCGGAACAAACTGCTGATCATGAATTTGATGCTGCTGATGCTCAAACAAGAATAAGAGCATCTAATTTAATTACAAGTTTAGTTTCCATTGCACCAGCTGCATTAATTATAGCTGCTCCATTCCAATTAGATGAGCATAATAGTAGGAGGGCTCCTTTATTATTGTCTTTAATGGGTGTTAAAGTGCAAGATGTGTCAGCTGCAGGTAAGCCGCACAGAAAATTTAAAATTGATTTAGAGTATGGACTTGGTCCACATAGGCTTAAGTGGACATTGATTAAAAGCTTAGTAGATATATTTGGGTTACATGCAAGGCTTAAGGTTTCGACTTCTACATTCACAAATGCCTCCCATAAGAGAATTGATTTGCCAAGATTTCCAAGAACTAATAGTGATACCACAAATGATCATTTAGTGACCCTTAATGACAAATACCTCTCTCCAACAAGACCCGTGTCTAACAGAGAAAATACTCAAAATGTACATGATACTTCAAATGTATCAATTCATAGTGAAGAAGAAAATACTCATACTGGTTTAGGTCATATCTTAAAGAGAATTGTGACTCGTTCTTCTACAGATAGCCGTCCAGCAGATCAACCAAGCAGTGAAAATGAGCTCAAGCAGAGAAAAAACTACTCTCAGAAGATAGAGACATATATAAATAAACTATTATTGATCTTATCATTGAGACCACAAGCTAATAGGTTGTTTCAGTTTTTTGAGCTATCCCCTTTAAGTGTAATGCTTTCTTACGAAAATGGATACCAAGGCAAGCAAGGTTACCTCATTGTTGGATCAAGTTCTAGAGCCCAAGGCTGGAGAGTGGGTCATTTAAGAGCCAGTGATTTGAAAGATATGGTTGAAAGACATACTAATAAATGGTTCCTCATCAGAAGTTCATATATTGTTTATGTGTCTGATATTTATTCTACTACACCATTAGAAGTTTTTCTCGTTGATTCTAACTTCAAGATTACTTATTCCGGGGAAGATAAGGTAAAAAAGCAAGCATTAAATAGAACCAATATAGATGATGATGTTGAAACTTTATCTGATATTTCTTTAGATAACGAAGATGCCGCTATCATGGATACCGAAGGTAATAAGAAAATATCTACGCATTTGTTGATCAAAGTTGAGAATGGAGAAAGACAATTAAGCATGGTGGCAAGGTCCGAGCATCAGTTGAAACTTTGGGTTAGATCTTTAGAGATTATGCAAAGGCAAACTATTTGGTCTAAATCTCATAGGTTTGATAGTTTTGCCCCTGTCCGTCAAAACTGCTATGCACAATGGTTTGTTGATGGTAGAGATTATTATTGGGCTGTTAGTTCCGCTATTGAATTGGCGCAGGATGTTATATATATTCATGATTGGTGGCTATCTCCCGAATTATATATGAGAAGACCAGCGAATGGTAACCAGGAGTGGAGACTAGACAGACTTCTTAAAAGAAAAGCTGAACAGGGTATCAAAATATTTGTCATTGTTTATAGAAATGTTGGAACCACTGTTGCAACCGATTCTTTATGGACAAAGCACTCCCTAATTGATCTTCACCCAAACATTCATGTTATAAGATCGCCAAATCAATGGCTACAGAATACCTTTTTCTGGGCCCATCATGAAAAGTTGTGTATTATTGATCATACTGTCGCATTTGTAGGTGGTATTGATCTTTGCTATGGTAGATATGATACTCCTGATCATGTTCTTGTTGATGATTCCCCATATGCCTTTGCAGAAGATACTAGTAAAACTGAAGAGTCAATAAAATATCAGACTTTCCCTGGTAAAGATTATTCTAATCCTAGAGTTAAAGATTTTGCGAACCTAGATAAACCATATGAAACAATGTATGATCGTCAAGTTGTGCCTCGTATGCCATGGCATGATGTTCACATGGTTACCGGGGGTCAACCAGCAATTGATCTATCAAGACATTTTGTTCAAAGGTGGAATTATCTATTGAGACAGAAAAGACCATCGAGACCCACACCACTGTTAACACCACCATCTGATTTAGATCAAAGACAAATTGAGGATTATCATCTGAGTGGGACATGTGAAGTACAAATGCTTCGATCTGCTGGAAACTGGTCACTAGGATTAAAGAAGCATGAGCAGTCCATTCAAAACGCTTATTTGAAATTAATCGAAACCTCTTTGCATTTTGTTTATATTGAAAATCAATTTTTTGTAACTAGTTCAGCATTTGACGGTGTTGTTATAGAAAACCGCATTGGAGATGCATTGGTAGATAGAATTATTCGGGCTCATAATGAAGCTTCTTCATGGAGAGCTGTAATAGTTATTCCACTGATGCCCGGTTTTGAAAGTGAAGTTGATGAGGCAGAAGGCTCAGCTGTTAGAGTGATTATGCAATGTCAATATATGTCAATTTCAAGAGGCTCCACCAGTATTTTTGCAAAGTTGAAGAAGATGAAGATAAATCCATTTGAGTATATCCAGTTCTTTTCCTTGAGGAAATGGGGAAAAATAGGACCTGATCTTAAATTGGTCAGTGAACAGCTATACATACATGCTAAAATCATGATTGTTGACGATAGATCAGCCTTGATAGGCTCTGCTAATATTAATGAAAGATCTCAGAGAGGTAATAGAGATTCTGAAGTAGCATGTGTTGTTAGAGATACAGAATTAATTGATACTACCATGGCAGGAGAGCCCTATAAAGCAGCAAAGTTTGCACACTCATTAAGAGTAAGATTAATGCGAGAACATCTAGGCGTTGATGTTGATATTCTAGATATTGTTGAGAAACGATTCAATAAGATTGAAGATATGGCGTCTACCTCTGATGAGCCTAGAACAAATAACTTCTCCAATAAAAAGAATTCATTCGTCTCGGCCAAAGTTGAATTGGCATCTAGAGATGTTTTAAACATGCCAAATGGTACTGAAAAGTATAATAGATTTAATACGGCAAAGGTACCATCCTCTACTTCAAAACAAAACAAAGATACTTTGAATAACCCTACAAACATTGATCCAAGCGATGGCGTCGTACTTACTCTATCAAGCAGTCCTACTAACAACAAGACCATATTTGGAATGCATTCATTCAACAACAGAGCTCGTGAAGAAAATGCTGGTATACGTGATAAAAAGCAATTTAGCTCGGATCCTAGAATTCTACATAATGAGGATCATAGAGCTGATGTCGATGGAAGTGGAGGTGATCGAATGAATGGTAAAGAATACAAAAAGTATAGAATCAATGCTTCAAAGACTTTGAGGAAATGGGCCAAAGAATCACTAGCCAATACATCTAACAAAGTATTTCTTCCTGATATTGAACAGGTATTAACCTTTATGAATGACGATGATTTATGTAGTGATGTGGATCCACTGTCAGATGATCAAGAGCTTTTAATTTCAGAGAGAAACGAAGAAAGATGGAGAATGTTAAAACGAATTGCCTATTTACAAAGAGTCGCTGCGAAAAATATCGGAGAGATAAAAAGGGAAGATATCAAACGAGTTAAATCAGGAATGACCCCATTATTAAGGAAAAGTGCTAGTACTGCTGAAACCTTGAACAGTTCTAATTTTATTGATCCTGCCTCTACTTTTACTTCTGCTTCATCCCCTGATATTCTTCTTCATGAGGCATCTAATGAGAACAAGCCGGCATTTTCTGCACTTCCAATGAATGGTTTACCAGGAGAGAGTGTCCCTGTTGTTTGTTTAAATGACGATGCAATAAGACGTTTATTGAATGATTTGGGCGATTCTTCTGCTGATTCGATCAACACTAAGTTTATCGATCCTTATTGTTTTGATGATCCATTAGATGATTTTTTCTATGAAGATGTTTGGTTCGAAAATGCGATGAGAAATACAAAAATATTCAGAGAAGTATTTCATTGCCAACCTGATGATTCTGTTGCTACTTGGAATGAATATAAGTTATTTAACAAGCTTAACACCGCCTTTAGTTTATCTCAGGATCATGAACTGAAGTCAAAGAGATCTAATTTTGCGACCGATAGTGACGACCCAACAGATAATTTATCTACAATCAAAGAAGAAGAGACTGCGAGACCACAAACAAGATTAACTACGACTGTTGATGTACATGATAGTACTCATAATTCCAATGATATTTTGAAAGTGAAAAGTGTTAATGCTAATGGTGATTCTAAAGACCCAAGCGATGTCAACGAAACAATATCAGATAATTGTGATGATTCTCAAGATGTGAACCAAAAAGATGTTGAGACCGCTCCTAGCAGAGTTCCATATAATAATATAAGAAAGGGTAGAAGTAGTGGCTACTTATTAAGAACTAATGCAGAGTTATTAGGGGAGAGGGTATTTGACAAAGATACTAGTGAAAAGTTATTGAAAGAAATTCAAGGAAATTTAGTTTTATTTCCTGTTGATTGGTTATACAAAGAGGTTGAAGGTGGTAATTGGTTTTATAACATGGATAGAATTCCTCCAATGGAAATTTATGATTGAGTATCTTACTACTTTAGTATATAGATAGACACATCATACATGATTTTAATGATTCTACCATTAGAAGCAGTAAATGATGTAATCCGGTTACCCGTCATATATATAAAAAAATACAAGTATCTTTAGTATCATAAATATATTGCGAGTGGGCAGGTAGCAGTAATGACACGACATCTTCAATCAAAAACAATTCGCAAATACATATTAATTATATAATGTCCAAAAGAGCATTTACAGGGCTAGGTATATTAACTGATGGGCCTGTTTTACCTGTTACTAGTGATGATGTTCTTCCAGATGAATTGACATCTTACAGATCGGCCAGACCAAATAGTATATCATCAACCCTAAATTATACAACAGGAAGAAGAACGAAAAGTAATAAGAACACTAGAACACATACCAGATATAAGATTCCAATATTAATTAAAAGATTCTTCAAACCACCAACTTTAGATTTCGAAACTGCCATGTGGGAAATCTTTTATTTAATCGTCTCACCAAAAAGAGTATACAAATCATTATATTATCACAAACAAACCAAAAATTCGTGGGCAAGAGATGATCCAAGTTTTGTTATATTATTAGCATCCTTTTTAACATTGAGTGCGATAGCTTGGGGGTTAGCATATTCACCAGGAGTTCTATCCATATTGAAACTAATTCTATATATGGTTTTTATTGATTTCTTTGTTACTGGTGTTTTCATTGCCACTATTGGGTGGGTGCTGGCCAATAAATTTCTAAAGAAAGCAAACATTAGTAACACGATAGGTGCTATTACAGAAACAAATTTAGAATGGGCTTATTGTTTCGATGTTCATTGTAATTCATTTTTAATAATTTGGGTTGCACTCTATATGGTACAATTTATCTTACTACCAGTATTAACAATGAATAATTGGTTTGGTTTATTTTTTGGTAATACCTTATATTTTGCAAGTTTAAGTTATTACTTTGTTATTACATTTTACGGTTATAATGCATTACCATTCTTAGAACATACACAGTTAATTTTACTACCTATTGGTGGTTTAGCTATCTTCTATATTATTAGCTTATTTGGCTTTAATATTGCCCAAGTTATGACCAAATCCTATTTTCGGTAAATAAAAACTTGAAAGAATCAAAAAAGAAAAAGGGAGAAAACATAGAAAGAAGTTGCAGGATCTTATTTCTATGAGAATATAGATTATAATGTAATGATATGAAATGAACATTTGATAAACTAATATTATGTAAATTAGGAAACAAAATAATAAACATACTTCAAATAATTTATTGACGGTAATTCCGAAAAGAGCTTCAGTGGCTAAAAGCGACTAGGGAAATCAGGTTTTGAATCACTTTTAGTTAGCAGTGTAAAAGTACAGTGTAAAAGTACAAATGATTCATCAAATAATTAAAATACTTATAATAATACAAATAAACCTTAAATATACAGAAAGCTCGCCATCTTTTTGAACCTCATAGGACCTTCTTAATTTGCAGTCTTTGGAGGGATTTCAAAATTGAATATACCTATGAAGGGATCAACCTTCTCTGGTTTACCAACAGGAACGTTTCCTACAAATACTACACTTGGAGTTTCATAACCTTCATCGTTTGGATGCTCACTTGGAACTTCATGAGTCTTCTGTTGTCCTTCTATGTTTGGATCATTTTGTTGTTCAAATTGGATCTTGATAAAATCTATTCTTAAACTCTGCTCATCATCAACAACACCGTATAGTTTATACTTGCAATTCACTAAGTCCTCATCATTATTAAAGTATACTCTTCCATTGGATGCACCTGAGAGCCTTGCCATTGTAGAACCAATACCAACGCTCTCTACACCTTGTACGTCAATAAATATACCTGTAACGCCAAATGGTGAGCAACTTAATTCCATTTCACATTCTTTTGAAAAGTTGAACGTTGTCGTCATACTCTTACCTTTCTTTTGGTTTTCTTTTCTGAATCTTGATAAGTTGCTAAAGTTTTATTATTTTGCAAAGAGCACTGTTTATACTATATTATTGCAATTTGTACTCTTGGATTTGCTCTGATTGAGATACTAATTGCACCAAAATTCGAGTGATTGTTTTTTTTTTATGCGCAAGTGTGTAACTACAAAATTACTAGTAGTTATATTTCTAATTTGTTCTTAAACTCGTGAGCTTGATGTTTATATATATGATTTTTATGTACTATCTACATTCTATTTCCTAATGTTTCTATGCATTGGTCAATGGACTTGGATATAATGAGCCTTTATATGCCGTTTGTTCTTGATGGTTGATGTTAAAGGCATCAAAACCTTCGGTGATAGCCTGTAATTCTTTTCTTTTAAAGCTATTTTGATGAACAACTTTCAAGGTATCAACGTCAGAGTTGAGTGATGATGGAAACGTATCAGTGGAACTCTTGCTACGATGGTTATATACCCTTGAGCTGTGTCTACTAAGGCTATTTGATGAACTGTTAGTGATTACAGAATATCTATCAGAAGGTTCATCTATCCAGATATCTTGTGTTAATTTCATTCCTTGAACTAACAAACTTTTGATTTCGTCATTAGTCAATTTCTTCTTTGATACCGATGATATCAGCATAACTTTTGGATTTATTTCTGTGATATTTTGAGTATTATTGATGATATTATTACAGTTATTATTGATGATATTATTACCGTTATTATTGCCATTTTTAGTACTGCTATTATTGATGGCATTATTGTTATTATTATTGATTGTCGAGTTATATGAGTTCAGCATGGTTTTACTGTAATTATTACTACTTGAGCTCTGTGGTTTATCATTGTGCTCTTTTAATTCCTCTACTCTTGAAGTACAACTAATATAAGGTCTATAGTTTAACCTTCTTAGAGCTTTCAAATCATTATTCAAAGTTTCAATTAATATTTTTTGCTCTGGACCAATATTACTCCATTTATCATTAAATTTATCCTTTTCTAAATCAATATTCTTTAATAAAGTCATCTTTTGTTGAATTCTACCAATATTTGATTTGCCAATTAAAAATTCATCTCTGTGACCTTTACGTAAATTAGTAGCCTCCTTTTGAAATTCTTCAATCTCTTGAATATTAAAAACTTTATCGTTATCTAGTAAATTACCTCCTAGACTTTGAGAATTTGAAGTCACTTGACTTAGTACGTCTGTACTGGTATTGCTATGTGAGCTTGTATTATCAGTTGCGAATCTATTATCAAACTTATCACTATCAAATCTCTTTATATTATTGTGAAAATGATGATGGTTGTCATTAATATCAATATCATCATCTAATTCAATATTCATGCTTTGGAAGGCAGGAATAATATCTTGGTCCATAGTCCTCGTTCTTACAGACTCATTATAAGATGTGCGTGAACTTGATGGTGGATATATAGAAGGCTGATGACCATCAATACTAGTCCTTATAATATTGGTTCCATTGTTTGACTTACTGTAATATTTTTGATATACCAAGTTTGAGTGATTTGGCACTATTGTTTCCACCACTTCATTGTTGGAGTAGGCCGATATTGGATTTCTCAATTTAGTATGCTTTGAGACATTACTTCTTGATCTTGTACTTGTTAATTGTACAGTGCTATTTTTATTGCTGTTACTAAAATTATTGTTGTAATTGATTATTCCAGTATTACTATTACTGTTGCTACTGTTGCTATGCTTATTGCTATTATTGTTTGACGCAAGGTTTGTTGTTGCTGGATTTGAGTCTATTGATGATTCTCTTGAAAATGCACGCTTCGACGATTGATCTCTCTGTATATTCTTGATCAACTCTCTTGGTCTACCAGATATAACAGAAATATTATCAGGTGTCTGTTCAGAAACTGTGCTGTTTCCAGATCCGCCAGTATTTGATCTTACTGTTGACGAACGACCTCTCTTCTCTATGATGTTGAGATGTTGCATAATAAGCTGATCAGTGCTGAGTTTGGAAATGAGCTGGGTCATTATCTCAGATTACTGTTATTGGGTTGAAAGTGGAAGATGGTTACTAATTTGTAAGTGTCAAGTATATATATATATATCAAGCAGTACTTATTTTATACAATGTTTTACGTATTGTCCATTTTCGAGTCTCGATGATCTTGTTGTTGATTGGTGCTTGCTGATAACGATTGTTGAATAGATAACGCTGATAAGCTAGACTTCCTGATATGGAAGTAAAAATGTACCGAGCCGATATTAACCGAAATTATATATAATAGCATTGTTGCCCTACTAATTTTTGTTCGATTGTTTATAATAAAGTGCATAATAGAACAGAGTAAACTTTTAATAAGGGATAAATTTGTACAGTATATATATTGGAATCGCCCCCTAACCTAAATATCTATCTAATGGTTCACCTAGAACTTGTTCAATAGATTTGATTAAACCATCACGGGTCTCTAATTCAACTTCTTCATCTTCATCTTCCAATAGTTCAGCAATTAGTGGAACTAATTGTGGTAATAATGTTAACCATTGATCACCAACCTTTTGATAGACTAATTTTAATGATCTAATAGTCCATAATTTTTCTGAACTCTTTCTATCGGCCTTAATATGAGAAATAAACATCAAATTCATAGCCTTATTATGTTCATCTGATGAAACATCTTGAGCGAATGCTGTAATGGTCTTAACTAAATATTTACCGATGCCATCTTCAATAGTACTCAATTGATCGAATAAAACTTCAGAAATGGCCTCAAATCTTGATTGTGATTTCCAATATTCATCTTGATCATATTTAAAACCAGACGTAAATGAGTTCAGCATAATACGACGTAAATTTATGTCTTCTAATGATCGACTTGAAAATTTGTTCAAAATTTCAATTGATGGTTCTAAGAAATATGTAAAATATTGAGTAACAATTGATTTCAAATTTTCTTGAAGCTTATTAAAGAATCTGAAGAATGCTGTTAATCTTTCAACTTCTGTAATTCGATCATAAATAACACCCTCACCATTAAAGGCCCAGCGAACTAATAAGGCAAATAATGGTCTAAATGCCTTATCATTCAATTTCAAGACATATTTATTGGCAATACTATAATACATTGCTTCAATTCTATGAATAGCATTGTTATTGAATGCAGATTGAGATCTAAATTCAAATAATTGAACTAATAGTCTGAAGAACTTTGCTGCTTGACTAGCAGCTGTTTTCTTTTCAATAGCATCAACAGTATCATCCAAACAGTTTAGATATAATCCAATATCAGCAGCGTTATAAGTTGAAACTGATTCCCATAGATTTATTAATGCCTTTAAAATACAGACATGGTCCATATTAGTAACAATAATATGGATCATCGTGATTCTGATCTTTTCGGAGACAGATTCTGCTTGAAATAACGCCTTCAAAATATCTTGCAAATTGGTGGTAACAAACGCTGGAATTCGTTTCACGTAACTGGTTAATAGTAATAAAACTGTTAACTGTAAGTTACCCTGCGTTTCTTCGTCTTCAATTTCGAGTGACTCCTTGAAGATATTCAAAGCTGGAGGAACAATCTTTGGGAAATATGAAATAGTTTTGATACCTAATACTGAAACAACATTGGTTATAACACCTAATGAACTGATAACTATTTCACCGTGTGAACTTAATATGCACGATTCAGTAGTGGCAATATCTAATGATTTCATTAACAATTCAATGCCAATTTTATCACCAAACTTATTGATTAATGAAGCTATTGAATCTAATGATGCCCTTGAAATATCAATACTCTTCCATAATTCAATACTGGATAGTAGAACAGAAATGAAATCTTGGGCAGCTTTTTGTGATTCATTACTTTCAATAGACTCGAGTTCAAATTTATTCAACGAAATAACTGTCAAGTTTTGAGCAACAGCTAAATCTATTGTCTTATCTGATAATAAATCACTAATTGATAAAACAAATTCATGAATTGGTAATAAGTACAAAACATTGGTTAAAACATTCAATAATTTGGAGCCAATAGATTCAATATCTGTTTTATTGACAGCCTCATCGTGCTCGTCAAACTCAATTTTAGAAGAATCATTGATGAATTTCAATAAGTCCTTAATTAATAAACTAAAAATATTAATAATATCAGATTTAATTGATATATCAGATTCTGAATCCATGAATATAAAAGAGATTCTTAACCTCAATGATTCATTGCTTGAAACTTCAATGCTTTCAAGAGTGCTATCGATGAATTGTAATAAGTTGATCTTCAATTGTACTGATTCGGTCTTACTCAAAGAGAGAATGGTTGAGCTGAATACTGGATTGGAAATGAAGAGTTTAGCCTTTTCAGATTCTCTGCTGGTCTTATCGTTTGGAATTTGTTTCCAGATTTCTATGAAATTTTTGATAGATGACAATTGTTCTAATGGAGTAAACTGTTTTAGCAATGAAGTAACAAATTCTAACAAAGACTTAGATTCACCTAAACGATTCTTTGAAACAGCAGTTGAATATTGGAAACCAATCAAATATAGAATTATGTGTAATGAATTGTTTGGACCAAGAGTCTTAGCTAAAGTAGTAAACAGTCTAACTCTTCTATGTCTTGGGATATGAGTGAAAGCAGAAACAAATGATGTCAATAAAAATTCTAATTCCTTATCATCAGATTGAGCCAAGGCTGGAATCACACGAATGATGGTTTGTTCAACAACATGCACTGAAAATTCATCATCTTGGCGAACAGTATGAGCACCCATAAATGTGAAAATTGGCATAACGGAATGCAAAACTGTTTCAGGAGCTAATGAGGCTAATGCAGCAACAACTAGCAGTAGTCTATTTTGGACTTGAGGAGAGGCAGAAGCTCTTATAGTACTAACAATGATATCAGTTCTCACAGAATTTGAATCTAATTTAGCATCCAATGACTTCAAGCCTTTAATTACACTAATCATTGTGTTTGCCAAAGTTTCTTGAGTATATAAAACCGATAATCCAGCATCAGCACCTAAAGTTTCTAGATCGCTTAATAAGTTAAATAAGGAACCAAGTAAAACCGGAGTTGGGGTTAATGATGAGATATGCTTGTCTAAAGTTTCTAGAATGACAGTGACTTTTTGTAGATGGTCTTCCGCAATTTTTGGTAGTTCACCGGTAGATAACGCCTGTCTAGCAGATGCAGACGATCTTCTTCTTCTTTTGGCAATACCATTCACATCGTTTGGCTGTTGAATTTGAAAATCCTTTAATAAATCAACGATGATTTTACTGGTCAATGTTAATGTTTGTAATACTTCAGTAGCATCAAAATATGTAGTACCTTCTTTAGTGAATGATTCTACTACTGCTTTTACTAGTTCTAGTTGGAATTCTGCTTTTAATGAACCAAAAATTTCAACAAGATGAGTAGCAGCTAATACCGCTAATTGTTCAAAATTTGAGTCTAGGGAATCTTTTATGAATTGAATGGCAAAGTGGTTCTTTTCCTTCACTTGGACTAGATTGATAACTTCATATTCAAAATCATGAAAATTAGTCTTGTTTTGCTCAGCATTTTTTTCCCAATAATCTCTTTGTCCAATATATGATTCCAAAAATTGATGGAAAGCTTGCGATAAAGTAACACCCTTAATAAAGGAAGCAGACATTCTAGTGATGTGCAAAAGGATGGTCTTTGGCAATGGTAGTGAAACTAGAGAAGCTTGATTTGCGAGAAAAGCTAAGAAGACCTTGCTGTGTTTTGTTGAATTAATTAAAATCTTAGACAAATCAGGGTTTTCCACAAAATATTCTGTCAAGATGCATGATAATAACGCATCTGCATCCTTAGGAGAAACTAATTGTAGTGATTGAGAGTCTGTACCATAAATAGAATCTTCTAGGTAAAATTTTGAACTTGATTTTCTTTCTGAAACAACCTTTAAAGCATCATATGCTGCAACTCTTACTGAGCGACGGTCGTCAACTAATGCAGCTATCAACACTGGAACCAAAGTAATTAAGTTCAGTTTGGGGTCAACAGCTTTTAATTTTGACTTTAATGAAGTTAATGCAAATAAACGAATGAAACCAGGAGCTGAAGGTGAAACTGAAATTCTGATAAGATATGTTACAATAGATGACACAGAATTTAATATCTGGTAGAAGTCATTAGCCGTTTCTGTTTGCACAGCATGAATAAACAATGGTAATAATTTATTAAATTCTTCATTAACATTTGGGGCCAAAAATGAGACAGTTGATGAGCTAATTTCTTTGAATTGTTTGATTATCTCATCCTTGGTGATTATAATTTCAATTGTGCTTTGCTCAGCAATTTTTATATCCTCTTTGTTGAGAGATTTTACATTTAAAGAACTTTGTAGTAATATTTCCAAATCGTCAATAGTAAGGTTTGTTTCCTTCAAACACTTTAGTAGTAAATCTCCTTGATTACCAGAAAAATATTCGAATAATGCAACAATAGATTTTTTATCCTTTGTGATTGAATTGATGATGTTGACGGAGTCCTTGATGATAGCAGATAGTTCAAAGTCTGGTAGATTAACTTGTTTTAAAATGTCTAATGCTAGAGGGACTCTAGTCTCAAAATCATAAGCTAGAATGGTTTTAACTAATACGGTCACCAATTTTTCAGACTTGACAGTCTTCGAATTTAAAATGGAATCTTTGAAACGATGAACGTCAGAAGTGATCAATTTAATCAACAACCTATAAATTCTTACTGGTATGTTCTCATATTTGGAGCCATTTAGAGATTGGAATAGTTTGGCAATACATATTAGAGCAGAAGTTTCGGCCTTTTTGTGCATTCTTGCTAAAATGGTTTCAGAAGCAGCATATATGATGTTTTGAGAAAGTGGAACAGCAGTGGATAGAACAGCAAGGATTGTGTGACTAGTTATATCACAGTCAGCTGAAGAAGTAGCTAACAATTTTGCAGATACTTCTAAGATCAATGGGATAAGGAGATTGATCTTTTTATCGTTATCAGATAAAACGGCGATTGTATTTATAGCAGCACAAGTAAAGAATAGTAATTGGTTGGTGTAAATGATCTTCTTATTGGCTGAATCCTCAATGTATCTAACATACAAGTTGAAGAAGTCAATATCAGAGAATAATTTGATAACTGAAGTGCTAGTTGGATTTCTTTCAGAGTTCTTGTAACCAGCCAAACCAGCAAATAAAGGTGGTAATTTTACAATATCCAAGATTCTTTTGAAAACAGGAGATCTATAATAGCTAAATGAACTTAGTAACAGTAGTTCAGCGTTGTGAATATGGATTTGGAAACGACGAACTAGCCATTCAGTAGCTTGGATAGATGGTGCAAGATTCCATCTTGGAGAAATCAATAATAAATATGCATTGATAGCATTATCTAAATCCTTTATTTGTTCAGTTGATTGAACATCTCTGTCAATACTAATTGAACTCTCACTAAACAGCGAATTCTTGAAGAAAGAAAATCTTTTGTCAATAGATATCAATTCTAATAAGGCATCAAACGCAGTTGAATAGATAATTTCATAATCTTGGGTGGCTGCTACTTTGGGAGTGTAGATTAAAGAGACAGAGTGTAATTTTTGTCTCTTCTTTCGGTCAAACACAATAGTAGCATTAGCCTTGGAAATTTCACCCAACTGTGAAGATAAAGACATTGGGATCTTATATGAACTTTCCTTTAAATCTACAGTAACTATCTATATACATAATATATATATATATATATATATTGTTTATTTATGCTAAAAAAATTTTATGAAAAAAAAATTTTTGTGATGACGATGTTCGGATGTTGATATTTTAGACAATTAGTGAGAGTAAAGAAGTAATATAATAGCTTTTTTACTGCTACTAACAGCGAAAGATAAACCAGTAGCAGTCATTACTTTTGATCGTTACTATGAAATCACAATGTAAATACACTGGTTACTTTCTTCCCAAATGGATAAACAACGATTGTGGAAGCAAACAAGCCAACAGTGATACCAATAGCAATTTCAACCATGGTCATACCAAAAGATAAACTAGAAGTGGTAGAGGTACTACTAGTAGTAGTATTGCTTGTTAAAGCATTTGCACTCTCAATACCTGACAGCAAACTACTTTTAGCAGCATAACCACCAGGAACTAAAACAAAGATTCCAGGTAACATACTAGTAACAGCTTGACCTTTCCAAATTCTGGAATAAAGGTTACTAATAAGCCCAATTATAAATGCCCCCATCGCTGATGTGTACTCTGAAGAGTTGGTAAAATGCAGTGATGCAAAATAACTGACAACATAACCTGCACTTGAAATGAAAACCATCATTGGTAGTTGGAACAATTTGGCTTGATTTATCAAAGCAATAATTATCGTATAGATAGGAACGAAAAGTATTCTGTAATATGGACTAATGACGTTTGAGCAAGTAGTTTCAGAAGTTGCACCACTATCAATCCAACCATAAAGAGCAGCACCGAGTGTAATTCCAAAACTCAAGAATAATGAATATATGATAGCATAAAACATTCTAACTGAACCGGCTATAATGTTTCTAGATTGCAGTTCTAATGAGCCACAAAGAATAGTATATCCAGGTAATATAATGGACAATGAACTTTGAACCACACCACTGAAACAAATGTTAGCACCACTTATTGATCCTAGAGCTCTGCCTATAAAAGCAATAACTATCGATGCAGATACTTCAAACACATTGGAATAAAGGTTTGATTTTGGAGCAACGTAATACTTAAGAATTCCAATAATTAGAGCAATCCCAAAACTGACAGGCATACTAACCCAATTAGCACCGCCAAAACCCCATGGAGTTACCATGGCAGCTGACAATGCTACCAAAAGAACACAAACCCAATCTTGATATAGCGGTGGGTTTCCCAATAATGTGTCAAGCTTTTTAGAAGCTTCTTCAACACCTATTATATCGTGAATAACTTGTTTATAAATTCTATGAGTACGATGTAATTTATAAAGATCTAAACCTTGAATACATCTAACTAATTTTACTTCTGAAGTTCTAGTAGCTTGATCACCAAATGAAATCATCATACAACCAGGAAAATAAATAAATTGAGCATCAAGTTCAAGAACTCTGGCAGTATTTGTTAGATATTCTTCTAATCTATGAGTCGGAGCTCCATAAAGCATCAAAGTTTTTGTCATTTTTATAAGGAAGCGTTGTCTCTGTAAAAAGGCTTCGATATGAACAGTAATTTTAGCTCTCTTTTGCTGTTCTTTTAACTTCTTGATGAAACCACTTGATGACTTTTTTAATTTAGGTCTTGCGTCAGCGAGTGTTGGAATATTTGAGGCAGATAAGTTTTTCTTTAATTTGTAGAGTTTACTACTGTTGCTTGTATGTGGTGATAATAGGTTCTCGCTGCTACTATTATTTCCATTATTAAGAACCGAATGTGTCAAGACATCTGTTGAACTTGCACTTCTTTTATGTGATTTCAAGAAATGAGAACGATGTTGATATTTTGAAACTGAACTTGCCTGAACTTTTTTGTCTTTCTCTGATGTATCACTATAATATCCTTGTGAAAAATTCTTTTGCTTTGTCTGTTGACTACTTTTCAAAATTTTCAGCTTTGATGTTAAACTTTCAGAAATATCAGTATCTGATTGATTTAGCCTGCTATCATAAGCTGGACTTGTTGTACCCAATTGTGAGGGGGATAAAAGATTTAGCTTTGATTGAGTGTCACTGGTGCTTTGATTTTGATATAATTTTAGTAAAGCAGACAAAACACCTCCTCTAACTTTATTTGGAGGGGGTACAAAAGATTCATTTTTATCATAAATATCATCATTTATATCATCATTATCAAAGTATAACTCAGGATTGGGAACTGAAAGGAAATAGCCATCATTTAAACTCGAATTGCTTGAATCATTTACGGTATTTTCATTTCCTAGTGTTAAATCGTCAGTTGAATAAGCAAAAGATGGAACTGCAGGCATTTCATAGTTTTTCTTTTTGGTGAAATGTTTATTCTTTATTGATGTATCTTTTTGCTGCTGTTGATTATTCTTACCATTTGAATGTGCTCTTAATAAATTTTGAACTTCGACTTTTGCTTGTTGTAAATCATCCATTTCAATATTATCTAGTTGATTTTCTATATCAGCATTCTTATGATTTATTGTATTGCTTCTGTCTCTATTTGCAGCAGGTATCATTCCTCCTCCACCATTGAGTACTAAAGATTGGAAAAAGTTTCTATGGTCTTGATCCGCTTCATACTCATCTTCACTATCAGAATATAGATCAGCTTCTTCATTTGGTAGTAATCTTCTAAATGTAGATTTAAATTTATCAGTAAATTTATTCATACTCCTCTCCGTTGCATTAGTATTGGTACTAACTGTACTTGCACTATCACTGGTTTCATCTTTCTTCTTATTTGCATCCTTTAATTTTGATGATATAGAGGAATTATCTGGATCGTTGTTGTTTGAATTTTTTCTAATATCTGGATTTTTCGATCTATCTCCATTTTCTTTCTTTACACTTTCATCCCTCTTATAAGTAATTTTACTCTTAAAAGTTGATTTTTCGATACCTTTATCATCTTGATTTCCAATATTATTATCATTTTCAGAATCATTATTAATATTGATATCATTATCATTATCATTTTCAGAATCACTATTATAAAATGAAACAACTTTATGATGAAGATCAGGATGATAATTTGATTGTTCTCTGCTCGATCCTTCTTTGGATAATAAAGTACGTGATTTAATTTTGTTATTAGCCAACGAATATTTATCAAATAGTTTCGAATGATCAGGACCAGAATAAGTTGATGATTTAGGAGTTTCCACTTCAACAGTTGGAGATAATGTTGATATTTGGAGAGGTACTTTGCTGGAAGAGAGTAATGTTGTTGGTATAGATTTAGATAATTTTGTTGATGTTCCAGTTGTATTAATATTGATATCAGGTATGGTAGATTTGATAGTAGTATCTATATGATGAGAAGCAGATCTTGAGCTTGGTAAGAAAGAAGGAGATCTTGATCTTGTACGACCTCTAAACTCATCATTCAGGATGTTTGAGTCGGTAGTACTAATAACGAAAGAGCCATCATCTTTAATATCATCTCTAGCAATACTGTATCTTGCTAAAGGAGATGGAGAACGAGGCTTTGTTGAACGATCTAAAGATCTTGACTGTCTCAATAGTGATCTTGATCTTCTTTCTTCTCGACCAGAAGAAGGGAACCTGATGTTATCATTGTTGATATTAATGGAATTTTCACTCTTGTTTTTGTTGTTTTTATTGTTGTTGGTGTTGTTGGTGTTGTTGTTCTTGTTATTATTCTTTCCAGACATATTGCGTGAGGCTGCAATAGATTAATAACTCTTTCTGTTATTAACACTTCTTGAAAAAAAAAAAGGGATAGGAACTGTTAAGAGTTAAGAAAGTATGTTGAGTATGTAGTGTATTAATATCTATTGAATACTGTTGATAATGATTGTGGAGTGTTTATTTTATATATTAGATAGTTCAACCGTTGTTGCAATATTAAATCTTTAATTTTGATTAAATTTGTAGAACATGAAAAGAATAATGTCATCGCACTTACGCTATGCTGCTGATAAGCGTTCAAGCAGGAAATCAGCTTTAAATTAGAATCATATACAGGTTATAAGTTAAAAGTTAAGGAATGTAATACTAACAGTCTACGAGTCCACCGTTTATATAAGAACAAATAATTAATTAGTGAATATTATTTATGTATTATGTAATGCATTTGTTTCTGCTTCATTATATCATGATTTTGTTTACTGGGGTCTAAACTTGCTTAATTGCCGTGTGTGTAACTATTAACAATTAATAATTACAAATTACAGTTCAATTGTATCTAAGGGGTAAAAATGTTGGTATACATTTATCATCAAATTCTGGATATATCAGATGGTGACACATCTTATGCAAACTCTTGATTAAAACTACCTCTTTTGGTTCATTGGGTTAACTTGTGCCACTAACCAGTATTAAAATTATACTTTCAATGTCCTCTCTATTAACCCGTGTGCTTTCTTTCCATGACAATCTCTATTCTGTGAATCTGGCAAAAGATAGACATTAGATGTTGTGGTTTACTGATTTATGATGGAATTAGATGTTATTATTTTAGATGGCATTACAACTTTATAACTTTACAACAAAACAAAAATTTGCTATTATCTTTCAAATACATTATAGGTTTCAAAAAATAAGATAATTTGTAAAAAATAAATATTTCATCAAATCCTATATTAAGAGACATCAACTAAACTAGATGTAGCTTATATATATTTACCAGAGTTTAATTCTTATAACTAAACAACTTACCTAATCTAATATTAGCATATTCTGCAATCCAACTCGTCAAGTTAAACATCTGAAAATACCAGCCGCTAAGAATTTCATCACCAGCCGCCGATGATTACACTATTCAGAAAATTTTTTTTATTCTAAAATTAAAAGTATAATAAGTATAAAAATCTATATAACACTTATTAGTGAAAATTTAAACTCTATAAGAAAGTTTGGCTCTTAAGATGGATGGTAATCAGTCTAACAAAACCCATAGAGGTAAGACTGATAAGAATACCGCCAAAAAGAAGTTACATACACAGGGTCATAATGCTAAGGCCTTTGCTGTTTCAGCTCCAAGAAAGCTGGAAAGAATGGCAAGAAGATCTCATGATGTTAAAGAGAAGAAACTTCATGTTCCAATGGTTGATAGAACACCAGATGATGATCCACCACCGATCATTATCGCTGTCGTTGGTCCTCCAGGTACTGGGAAGACTACATTAATTAGATCATTGGTCAGAAGATTAACTAAACATACTCTATCTGAAATCAAAGGCCCTATCACATGTGTCTCTGGTAAGCGTCGTCGTTTAACATTCATTGAAGTTGCTAACGATTTAAATTCAATGATTGATGCAGCCAAAATTGCAGACTTAGTGTTACTAATGATTGATGGTAATTTTGGTCTCGAAATGGAAACAATGGAATTTTTAAATATTGCACAACATCATGGTATGCCTAGAGTTCTTGGTGTTACCACCCATTTAGATTTATTTAAATCACAATCAACATTAAGAACATCTAAAAAGAAATTAAAAACTAGATTTTGGACAGAAGTTTACCAAGGTGCTAAATTATTTTATTTAAGTGGTGTTATTAATGGTAGATATCCTGATAGAGAAATTTTAAATTTATCAAGATTTTTATCTGTAATGAAATTTAGACCTTTAAAATGGAGAAATGAACATCCATACTTATTAGCAGATAGAATAACTGATCTCACACATCCAGCTCAAATAGAGGAAAATAAAAAATGTGATAGAAAAATTGCTATTTATGGATATTTACATGGTACACCACTAGCATCTTCTAATGCAAGAATACATATTGCTGGTGTTGGTGATTATACAGTTTCATCAGTAGAAAAATTACCAGACCCTTGTCCAACTCCATATTTTGAACAAAGATTAGAAGAGTTAGAAAGAGAACAACAAAAGGAAGCTGCTGCAAATGGTGAACCAATTGCTAAAACTACAAAGAGAAGAAAGAGATTAGAAGATAGACAAAAAATCATATATGCACCAATGTCTGATGTTGGTGGTGTTTTGGTTGATAAAGATGCCGTATACATTGATGTTGGTGAAGCATCATTTGTCCCTGGTGAGGAAAAAGGCCTGGGTGAGCAAATGGTTACAAGTTTACAGGAAGTAGGAAAAACACTTGATGAACAATTTCAGGATGGCCCAGGTCTTCAATTATTCACAGGAAGTAAGGAATTAAAATCCTTGGAAGAGTATAATAATGTTAATCCTAGTGATGAAGATGAAAGTGAGTATGAGTCTGCCAAAGAAAATCAAACTGAAGAAGAGTTTCTTAAAAATACAGGTAGAACTTCAATGAGACAACCAAGAATATATGGCAAAGCATTGAATGAAGAAAACGATAACGATGATGATGAGTCAGATCGTGATGATGACCAATTTGATAATGATGATCAACATGACGACGAAGATGAAGATGAAGATTCAAGAAAAAAATTAGTTGAAATAGACTTCAATCACTCCGATGGTAATGAAGAGGATTATCAATTAGAGTCTGCTTCAGAATTAGAAGATGAAGATGATACTAGCAGTAGTTGGAGAACAACAGCTTCAAGATTAAATGGTCAGATACAACGCAAATGGGATATCAGCAAACTATTATATTTAAATAACATTGATCCTGAAGATGTCATTAGAAGATGGAAGAATGAAGAAGTAGAAGATGACGAAAGTGATTCTGAAGAGAGCATTGAGGAAGATGACGATGATTTTTTCACCAAGAAACATGAGGCTAACAAAAAGGATTTCACAAAGATTGGAACAACTCCTGATCAAGATTCCTTTGTCCAAGTTTTCCCAGCTATTGAAGAATTAAAATCTAAATGGGACTCAGAAACTATTCAATCATTGAGATCAAGATTTGTTATTAATCCAAAAAGAATAGTTAGTGGTAATGATGATGATGAATTATATGGTGATTTCGAAGATTTAGAAGCAGAAACTGATGCCAAATTTGATACGAACAATAATACTAAATCAATTGATTCTGATAATTCTGATAACGATGATGAAAGCGATGGTGATGATTTTGCAAATTTTGATGCTGAAGCCAAAAAGGATGAAACTATCGAAGATGAAAATGATAGTGAAGATGAAGAAGAAGCGTTTGATCCAACATTGTCTTTAGAAGAACGTCGTGAATTAAATGCTAAAAAGAAAGAAAAATTAAGATTACAATTTGAAGCTGAAGAAGGTGAAAACTTTAAGGAGGAAGATATGACTGAAGAGGACACTTGGTATGAAATGCAAAAGGCTAAAATGGCTAAACAATTAGAAATAAATAAGGTTGAATTTGACAATATGGATGAAAATACTCGAACTAGAATTGAAGGTTATAGAGCTGGTGCATATGTCCGTCTTGTTTTTGATTCAGTCCCACCTGAATTGATTGAAAATTTCAATCCAAAATATCCATTAGTACTAGGTGGTTTACTTGCTAGTGAAGAACGATTTGGTTTTATGAATGCTAGAGTAAGAAGACATAGATGGCATAAAAAGATCTTAAAATCAAACGATCCATTGATCCTTTCGTTAGGTTGGAGAAGATTTCAAACAATGCCAATATACACCACATCAGATTCAAGAACAAGAACAAGAATGTTGAAATATACTCCAGAACATGCTTTCTGTAATGCATCATTCTATGGTCCATTAGTGGCACCTAATACGACATTTTGTGGTGTTCAAGTGGTTTCCAATAGTGACACTACTGGTTCCTTTAGAATTGCTGCTACTGGTATTGTTGAAGAGATTGATAGTACCACTGAAATAGTTAAAAAATTGAAATTAGTAGGTCATCCATATAAAATCTTTAAGAACACTGCATTTATCAAGGATATGTTTTCTACTGCTCTTGAGGTTGCCAAATTTGAAGGTGCTCAAATTAAAACCGTTTCTGGTATTAGAGGTGAAATAAAGCGTGCCTTAAGCAAGCCAGAAGGGCATTTCCGAGCTACATTTGAAGATAAAATTATTCTAAGTGATATTATAATCATGAGAACTTGGTATCCTGTTATTCCTAAGAAATTTTATAATCCGGTCAGTTCACATTTGTTAAATGATCAAAGTGAGTGGAAAGGTATGAGATTAACAGGTCAAATTAGAGCGGCTCAAAATATTGAATTGAAAAACGAAGCAGATAGTCTCTATGGTAAGATTGAAAGAAAGGAAAGACATTTCAATGGTCTAAAGGTTCCAAAGGCTGTTAAGGCTGATCTACCATTCAAATCTCAAATACATGAGATGAAACCACAGAAAAAGAAAACATATATGGCTAAGAGAGCTGTTGTGTTGACAGGTGAAGAAAAGAAGGCAAGAGAATTAATGCAAAAATTAAACACTGTTGCTAAGGCCAAGGAAGATAAGAGAAGATCTACTAAGGATGACAAGAGAAAAGAAAGGTTGAAGAAGTTAGCAAAACTAGAAGATATCAAAACTGAAAAAGATAAAGAACGTAAGAAAGACTTCTTTGCAAAAAACAGTAAAAAAAGAGGCAATTCTGGTGATTCATCAAACAATGGTAAGAAGCGTCGTGTATGAATACATTAATTAATAAACAGCATCATTTGCATTTCAAAGCTAGAATTTTTCATATTATAATAATAAATAGAGAGGATTTTCAATTAAGTTGATTTTCCCTAAATTGTAAATGGCCCTTTTCAATATTTTTCCGATAAATAAAGTAATAAATAATCCTTTCAGAATGATTCATGAGTCCTTTTCGTCATGATCTCTACCAACTTGTTCAAATTTCACTCTCAACATGAAGGGACAAACAGGCCCAGCAGGTGTAACCCTATCATTCCAAGTTGGATCTAATGATAATTTGAAATTCTTAAGGATATCCTTCACGAAAATTCTTGATTCATATAAAGCAAACTTTTCACCAAGACAAGCTCTTTTACCGCCATGGAAAGTAGGTAAAATGCTTTCACTCTTGGCCAATTTATAATTCCTCAAAATTTCATGTGGTGTTCTACCCCATCTTTCTGGTTTAAATTCGTTGGAGTCTGAGCCCCATACTTTTGAGCATCTACCAGTTACGAAATTATTATAACCCAAGTACGTTCCCTTTGGAACGTGTATGTTAGTACCTAGTATGCAATCTTTAGAAGCTCGTCTGTTAATGATTTGTCCTAAAGGCGGGTACATCCTCAAACTTTCAAAAATAACAGAATTTAATAATGGTAGTTCTTCGATCTTTAAGTTTGACTCATTATTATTTAACTCAGATCTTAGCTGCATTTGTAATGAAGGAAATTTAGCCAAAACATACAATAGAGTTGTCATGAATAGTTGAGGATTTTCATGCCCAGCAACAAGAATAATGACGCAGTTATCAGCGAACTGTTTTTCAGTAATATCACCTTTCATCAACGATTCATAGAGTTTATAACCAGCAGTATCATTATTGTTAGCATTTGGGTTCATATAGGATTCCTTCAAAGAGTCAGTAAAGTATTTTCTAAAATTTTTTACTTCTTCTCTTGCAATAATTCTCGATGGAATTGGTAATCTATCCAAGATCGGGAAATTTAGATAAAGTGGTTTAAAAATATGAGACTTCACATGTTTTAAAGCTTTATGTAGCTCAGAATTTCCAGTATCCAATGTTTGAAAATCGATTCCTAGCATTGTTTCACCAATATTAGCTAATGAATATCTTTGTAAAAAATCAGAGACTGATAATATTTTAGAAGTCTCACTAGAATTATCCTTTTTAATGGCAATGTTTATGATTTTAATTAGTTTCTGTGAGTTGATCTCAACAGGAGTCTTATCAGGAAATTGGATGCCATGGGTTATAATTCTCCTATAAGTTTTCCAAACTTTACCATGTGCACTGATGACATTATCGCCAGTATATTGTGATAAAACTGCATAAGGAATCTTTTTATGGTTACCACTTTTGGCAAATGTATCTTCATCTTTGAACATTTGACCCAATAGCAATGGGTCTGTAACTAGAATATTCCATCTGGATGCGAAATAAATTTTTACAGCGCCATATCTTTCGAGTTTATTCTTAAGGTATATTTCATATATCTGTCTTTGATCAAGATTTGTGTATGTACCCAAGAATGATACATAGAATGGAATCGTTGGTATATTCTTTGGGAAATTTATCGGAGGAAAAACTATTGTAATAACCAAGAGCAATATTATAGCTGTTAACAGAAGTTGAATTGTGTGTAACAAATCAGGTATTCCTATGATCATTCTTTTTCTAGTCTGCTAATGTTAGATGTAATGGATACTATAAACATTAACAAGTCAGAATCAGTTTCTCCTTCAAATTTTCTTCAAAATAACATTATGAACTTGTAACGAGCACACATTCTATCTGATTGGTAATAACTACTCAAATTTTATCTTCAATTTGGTTTAATTTGCTCTTACCAAAATGATTTGAGAACATACTATGAGAGTTCTTGTTTATTATCAAAATCTATAACTCCGGATTTTATTTTCATCACTTCAGCTAGCGACACTTTCTGGCAAGTAGTACAAATTATAATTAGATATATCTGTATAGTCAATGTATTGATATATCATATTTCATAATAGCAAGAATCTATGTAAAGCAAGAAGTTAATTTGAATTGGGTTCACCTTATTTCGAAATATCTGGGAAATTTGCCTACCTAGTTAATTCTTTTCTCTCAATATTTGCTCTCAGGGTATTTAATTGCTCACTAAAATGGTAACGGCAGATACAAGCTTAAATTATTAACTTCTCAAATGTTAGTGAATATTAATGAAAAATCATATATTATCTATTGGAAGTTCTACTTTCTGGTATAGCATACATTCCTTTGGCTTATTGATCATTGATTATAATTATGTCTGGAACTGATTTAAACTACAAACTACAGGATCCTGTAACAAACAATGATGCTGTCTACAATGATAAAGTTAATGAGGACAAGTCAAACGAAGTAATAAATGAAAAAATTGATTCTCTAACTACAACAATGGGTCCAGATGATGAAGAAAAGCAAATTGAATCAAATGCTGTTTCTCAAGATGAGAAATTAGAACAAACTGATCAAGGTAATTCGCCTGCTGGTAAACAACCCCCATATTCTGCTTTATCAGATTCGAGAAAGTATTTCATATTGGTTATCGTTACAATGGCTGGGTTTCTGGGGCCTGTTTCTGGTAATATCTATATTCCATTACTACCTGAATTTGAAGAGATATTTAATTGTTCAGAAACTACAATCAATGCAACTGTTTCTGTTTTTATGGCCATTTTTGCAGTTGCCCCTCTATTTTGGGCTGGATATGCAGATTATGGTGGCAGAAAGACTTTGTATTTGATATCATTGTTGTTTTATATTGTTGCTAATATCCTTTTAGCAGCCGTTCCAGCAAATATTGGTGCTCTCTTTGTTTTAAGAATTGTACAGGCATTTGGAGCTTCTAGTGTTATGAGTGTGGGTGCTGGTACAATTGCTGATATGTTTGAACCAAAGGAAAGAGCAAGGGCTATTTCATACTTTATGTTGGGTCCTCAATTAGGTCCAATATTGGGACCAATATTAAGTATAATTGCAAGACATGATCATTGGAGATGGATATTTGGTTTTTTAGCACTTCTAGGTGCTACTGTATATTTAGTGATTTTATTCTTTTTACCAGAAACTCTGAGGTACCTGGTGGGTAATCATGAATATATTGCTACCAATTCAAGTTGGTTAGTCAAGCCTCATCTAACCCAGAGAAAGATTGTGCCTGATAGCCCAAAATTTCCAAAGCCTCCAAAGCCAAGTATTGAAGGATATTATAAAATTATCACTTACTGGCCTGTTCTATTGTGCTCTATTAATGGTGCTTTAATCTTTGCCTCCTTCTATGGTATGAGTGTAACCTTTACCCAAATTTTGGGGAACAATTATGGTTATAGCAGTACTCAAAGGTCATTGTCTTATATTTGCCCAGGAGCATCTCTTATTATTGGCAGTGTTCTTGGAGGTAGAATATCAGATCAACTCAGAAGAAGAATGGTTGCAAAGAATCCAGATCATTATATTCCAGAACATAGATTTTCCTTACAGATCATTGGTCTAGTGATATCAATGGGTGGAATATTAGGTTATGGTTGGTTGGTAGATAGACACGTTCATGTGGCAGCAGTATTTGTCTTTACATTTTTAAGTGGGTTTGGTATGACTTTTGTCTTTGTGACTACAACCACCTACCTTACTGAATGTTCCACAAAACAACCAGCAACCAATGTAGCAATTGCTAATTTCTTTAGAAACGCATCTGCAGCTGTAGCATCAGTCTCAGTAGATAGACTGATTAGTAGAATGGGATTTGGTTGGTGTTTCACAGGTTTAGCTCTTATAGATTTGATTGCTATTGGAAACGTGATATTGATCATATGGAAGGGGAAAAAGTGGAGAGCTGAGTTCCACAAGAGAAACTAAATAATACCTAGTAAATCTCATTAATATATACAGATAATAATACAATTACTGTTAAAATAGTATTATTGTAGCAAGAAAATATTTAGTAGTTCGAATCTGCCATTTCTAAATTTATCTGGTTTTAGTCTTTGTTTTTTTTTTGTCGAAGTTTTTGATTTTAATTCAAATCGAAAATGTGAACACTTGTAAGAAGGGATCTGTATAAGGTTACAATTCAAACTAAGCTCTACAATTGAAATTTGTCATGAAGCTAGATATAAAGGTATGTTTGCTTACATTTTATGGAAGTTATATACATACCAAAGGAATTCCTACTACCGGAGCTCTCATGGATAGCAACAACTTTGAAGGCCGATCGATTGGTGTGTTGTTATTATATTTATATATCTCGTCTCTACAATAAATTTGATGGCATTACTAACATCAAAGCATATACTGCATCTCCTTATAGAAACAATTCAGTACACGTACTGATAGAGTCAAAGGAATTGATTTCCATCCAACTGAACCTTGGGTTCTTACCACCTTATATTCAGGTATGTTATGATTTGAAATCTCATCACATCTTATATTCATAATCAGCACTAAATTGAAGATAATAGATCAAATGTATACTAACATCTCTTGTTTTGCAAAACTATAGGTCGTATTGAGATATGGTCATATGAAACTGGTACTAAAATAAAATCTATTGATGTTACTGAAGTCCCGATTCGTGCAGGTCGTTTCATTGCGCGTAAAAATTGGATTGTTGTAGGTTCTGATGATTTCCAAATTAGAATTTATAATTACAATACAGGTGAAAAGGTTTCTCAATTTGAAGCACATCCAGATTATATTCGTTCCATTGCTGTCCATCCAGTTCGTCCTTACATTTTAACTTCATCCGATGATATGACAATCAAATTATGGAATTGGGAAAATAATTGGAAATTAGAACAAACATTTGAAGGGCATCAACATTATGTCATGTCTTTAGCATTTAATCCAAAGGATCTAAATACTTTTGCATCTGCCTGCTTAGATCATACTGTTAAAATTTGGTCTTTAGGCAACAGTTCTCCAAACTTCACTTTAGTAGCACATGATCAAAAGGGTGTTAATTATGTCAGTTATTGTCAACAAGCTGATAAACCATACATCATCACATCATCCGATGATAGAACCATTAAGATCTGGGATTATCAAACTAAATCTGCTGTTGCTACTTTAGAAGGACACACATCTAATGTTTCATTTGCAATTTTCCACAATGAACTACCGATTATTATTTCTGGATCAGAAGATGCCACTATTAGAATTTGGAATGCTAATACTTATAGATTTGAAAAGACTTTGAACTATGGACTGGAAAGAGCCTGGTGTATTAGTGCTCACCAAAACTCAAGTTCTGTTGCTATTGGTTTTGATGCTGGCTTTGCAGTCTTAAGTTTGGGTAATGATGAACCAAAGGTGTCAATGGATCCTGTTGGTAAAATTATTTGGGCCAAGAACAATGAAGTCTATAACTCAATTATTAAGGGTTCAGAGGAAGTTGAAGATGGTGAAACACTACCTGTGCCAATTAAAGAATTAGGTAATGTTGAAGTCTTCCCAACATCTCTGAGACATTCACCAAACGGTAGATTTGTTACTGTCACTGGTGATGGTGAATATATCATTTATACAGCTTTAGCTTGGAGAAATAAAGCATATGGTTCTGCTTTAGACTTTGTTTGGGCGCAAGATTCAAACTTATTCGCGATTAAAGATGCAAAAAATTCAATTATTATTAATAAAAACTTTAAGCCAAAACCAAATGGAGAAGTTGACTTTCCATACAACGTTGAAAAGTTATACGGTGGTGCTTTATTAGGTATAAAATCGGATGGTTTCGTTGCCTTCTATGACTGGGAAACAAGTCAATTAGTAAGAAGAATTGACGTCGATGCAACAGATGTGATCTGGTCAGAGTCAGGTGAATTAGTCTTGATTGTCTCATCTGAAGCTTCATACGCATTAAGTTTCGACAGAACTGTATTCAGTGAAGCCGCTGAAAATGGTAGCATTGATCCTGAAGAAGGTGTTGAAGATTCTTTTGAAGTCTTGTATGATTTCAATGAATCAGTAACATCAGGTAAATGGGTTGGAGATGTATTCATATATACTTCATCATCAAATAGACTAAATTACATGGTTGGTGGTAATACATTCAACATCGCCCATTGTGATAAACCTGGATTTATTCTAGGTTACCTTGCTCGTGATAATAGAGTCTATATTGCCGATAAAGATATTAATATTACAAGTTATCACCTATCATTAGCGGTATTAGAATATCAAACATTAGTCTTCAGAGGTGAACTAGAACAAGCTAACCAAGATTATTTACCAACAATCGAAAAGCAGGATTTAGATAAGGTTGCTAGATTCTTGGAGTCACAAGGTTATTTAGAAGAAGCTTTGAATATTTCAACAGATTCTGAACAAAAGTTTGAAATTTCTCTAAAGATTAAAGACTTTACCACTGCTCATGAAATTGCTACAAAGGAAGACTCCGAACATAAATGGAAATCTTTGGGTGATCTAGCTTTATCATCGTTCAAATATAAATTAGCCATTGAATCTTTTGAAAATGCACATGATTTAGAAACTTTACTATTACTATACACGTCATTAAATGACAAGGAGAAGCTACTTAAATTAGGAGAATTGGCTAAAGCTAAAGGTAAATATAATATTGCATTTAATGCCTACTGGACTGTAGGTGATATTCAAAAGAATGTTGAATTATTGAGCATAAGCGGCAGAAATACCGAAGCTTCGATCTTTGGTTTGACGTATGGTGCAGATGTATCTAAAGTTGTTGAATCTTGGAAAAATGAATTGATTAAGGATGGAAAGCCAACAATTGCTGATAGAATTGGTGTACCGGGAATTGATTCAGGCTTCCCATCTATCCAAAAAGATTTAATGGATTTAAATGATGATGTCACTGTGGAAGAACCAGTCATTGAACAATCAGTTATTGAAGAGTCGAAATCAGAACAAAAGATTGAGGAAGAACAAAAGATTACGGAAGGACAAGAAAAGCAAGAAGTTGAAGCATAAATTTTATATTTATTCTGTAATCAACCACCTAGACAAAAAAATAAAAAGTGTATCAACAGTTGTGTATTAGCTTAAATTAAATTAATTATATCAATTATTATTCTCATCTCTTCCAGAAGGGAGTTCATAGTTTCTTGAGTAATTATTAAGCCTAAGGATATAGCCATGATTTGCCAATTCAATAAAATGGCTGATTTTGATTTGCTATAAGAGTCGTAAGTACTACATCGCTTTGTTATTGGTCTCATAATTATGATTTTCTTTTCTTCGTATGTTGTCATAATCTTATGAAGGTAAATGATTCCCACTTCAATAAACTTTAAATTCGATGTGGAATAGTCTCATGCCTGTTATGTATTACTGAAGACCTTAAACTTATCGACATTCTCCTTTTTATCAACGCATACAAAGTAGTTTTCCTTTGATTCGCTTCTTGATGCCAGCGGTTTAACCTTGTAGATTTTATTGAATACTTTCCTTAATCTCTTTTCCAAACCAGCATCTTCAGGACCTTGATAATATTTACAGACAAATTTCCCTTTTGGTCTTAGTAATTCAATAGCTAAAATCAGAGCAGCATCACATAAATTCTGGGGAACCATACAAATTTTGTTAGTACCAAAATAATAAATCATGTTAAAAATATATATCACTTACAATACTGGCCTGATGATCTTTGGCTATCAATCCAGTAGTATTAGCCATCCTAAGGTATGGAGTATTAGTCGTTTTGCTAGTAATTAAAGTAGGTGGGAAAATAGGTTCATACATATCACTTAAAACTATGTCCACTAGATACTTATTATCTTGTGAACTTGACTTGTTCTTCAATATTTGTTCCTCTATTAACTTGTCTGCATTTAATTCTCTAGTTATATATGAATCTTCATCAGATACTGATAATACAACATCATTACCGGTTGAATCCTTATCATGTTCAACGATCTCATCTTTAAGAACTTTGGAATTCATTGCTCTGATAAAAAACTCTCGAATTAATTGGTGAGTCTTCTTACTCAGTATATTAGCTTGTAATGACGATGCACCTTGAGGTGGAACAGCAGGAATAATATCAACGCCTAATATATGAGAAGAAGCATCAGTTCTTTTTACAGCTACTTGAGTCCAAGCACCTGGGGCAAATCCTAAATCAACAATAGATTGATGCTCACCAAATAGCTCAAATCTATCATCAATTTGTTCTAATTTATAAGCTGCCCTGGATTTATAATTATCAAATTTCGATTGCTTTGTATAATGATCAACTTTTGACCTCTGAACCCATCTCTTAGAACTTGATGTTTTAGCAGCATATGTTCTTATCTGCAGCCACAGAAATCTAGTTGCAGGTATTGCTGATATTGTTGATCGTATCATAGTTGATGTGAATTAATAGAGATGATCAATAGAGGAATTAAATATTATTAGTTGAATTAATTCAAACAGCAAGTGTTATCGTTACAATGCGATACTCTATAGGTATAGGTTATGATTTATTTATATCGTTTATTTACGGATTTTCCACGTGACCTAATATTAATAAAACTTAAAGATTATATTGACAGTCTAGAAGTTAGACATTTATAGTCCCAGATATAGGATATGATATATTTTCAGATGATCAAACATTGAAAAAGATGATTCAATGGCCTTCTCAATCGACCCACCACAATCTCTTTCTACTCTACTACTATTTTATTTAATGTCGATACGTAATTCCTGGCTCAATATATATGTCCGGGTGTAAAATATTTCTGTGACTGCCTTTCTTTAATAAAAAAAACTGAAAAGAAAAGAAATAATGTTTGGATGTTTACACTTTGGAAAATAATCTGCTTAAGATAGAATAACGAAAACTTTTCAAGCTTGTTCCACTTACTTTTAAAGGTATCCATCCGTCGAAAAACCACTCAGGACCACCAATTAATTGGAAGATAGATAGAACAAATTGAACAAGATGTCCAAGATTTCAACTTCTCAAGTTCGTGAACACGTCAAAGATATTTTAGAATATTCTACCAACACTAAAAAGAGAAACTTTTTAGAAACTGTTGAATTACAAGTTGGTTTAAAGAACTATGATCCTCAAAGAGATAAGCGTTTCTCTGGTACTTTAAAGTTACCTCAAGTTCCAAGACCAAACATGTCAATCTGTGTCTTTGGTGATGCTTTTGATGTTGATCGTGCTAAATCATGTGGTTTAGATGCCATGTCAGTTGATGATTTAAAGAAATTAAACAAGAACAAGAAATTAATTAAGAAGTTAGCTAAGAAGTATAACGCTTTCGTTGCTTCAGATGTCTTAATTAAGCAAGTTCCAAGATTATTAGGTCCTCAATTATCAAAGGCTGGTAAGTTCCCAACCCCAGTTTCCCATAACGATGATTTGTATGGTAAGGTCACTGAAGTTAGATCAACTATTAAGTTCCAATTGAAGAAGGTCTTATGTCTAGCTGTTGCCATTGGTCATATTGAAATGGAAGAAGATGTTTTAGTCAACCAAATCATGATGTCTATTAACTTCTTAGTCTCCTTATTAAAGAAGAACTGGCAAAACGTTGGTTCATTAGTCATCAAGTCATCTATGGGTCCATCCCACAGATTATATTAGATCAACTAATGTTAACCCTTCAATCCTCAAAACTTTTTTTTCTTTGCTGTGTAGAATGATTTAGTATTTATGTACCATTCTTTACAATTTGACTGCAATTTAAAAAGCTCAAAAGTGTAGAAAATTTATTAATATTTACAAAATTGTCGAATATATGTCTATTGTGATATGTTTTTTTATTATTCGAGTTAACTATGAGCTCATTAAAGACTTTATAACCATGAGTAGACTTTTCTTTATTAATCCTTTTTTTATCTATACCTCTTGTTACACTCTTACTTAGTGTTTGTAATTAATTAAGTTTTCACTCCTAAATTTATATTGAAACTCTATATGTTATATGTAAGACTTCTTTCAAGCTTCGTATATTTATATATCGATCGCCCAGGTTGATCAAAACCTTTAAAAGGTGAGGGTCAATTAGAGAATAGTAATTGTTTTTAAGCCTAAATGAATAAATACAAGCAGTTTATCCGAATTAGTAACTAAAGTGAAAAGTTTTTCCGAACTTCTCCCCAAGTTTGCCTCCAATCAAAAAGTAAATTTAAATTCAATACAAAGTACTTTTATAAATAACCATACCATCTTTCTAACTTAACCTTACTCCTTCGAACGATTCTACCCTTAACATTTATAACTCTACTTATTTACTTCTTCACTCAACATATTCATTCTTTTCATATCACCACCTCTTTGCTTGTTTGTTTTTTTACTGCCTAATCATTCTCTTCCTAACCCAATCTATTTAAAGTCAGTCTTCAACCTTAGACACATTAAACAACTTTTTAATAAGAAATCACTACTAGCCATATCCCTATATAAGGCTATCAGTCATATAGATATATATATATATATATTCCAACAATAATATCAGATTATATTAATAAAATGGATATTCCTATAAGGTCTTTCACTAATTTTGGGGAACAAACTGATCCCCATCTCCATGAAAACGAAAACGAAAACCAACAACAACAACAGCAGCAACAAAGTCAAATGAAGTTGGAAAAACAAACGAAACCACAAAATCAAATATTTGATGAATCAACTGTGCCACTCAGTGATGAATCAACTGTGCCACTCAGTGATGAATCTGAGAAACAAGAGATCAAAAACATCAATTTAGACTCTTTCTTCGATTTGGATAAACCACTATTATTGGATGAAATCGATTCTTTAACTGCTCTTGCCATTTTAAATCATTTTACTTTAAGTTTATTAAACAATTTAAAGACAGGTAATAGTTCTTCTTCTTCTGCAACAACAACAACAACAACAACTATTTCTTCACCGGCAGGTATACCTAGTCCTTTTAATTCTGATAACGAAGATGAATTATCAAATAACACAACCATTGAGAGCCCACTCTCTCCATCATGTCATCATTCACAACGGGTAACAAGCAATACTGATATCAATATAATTGAAACCACTCCTGAATATGAAGAAATTCCATCAAAGGATACACAAACTCAATTACTAATAAAGAGATTCTATCTTAAATCAGATCCTTCATTAGGCTTAACTCAATACCTTGAAAGAATCAATCATTATTGTAAATTATCTGCAGCAGTTTACTTAACTGCATGCTTTTATGTCTACAGATTATCACAAATTGTGAAATTGACCAATTTAAACATTCATAGGATAGTTTTAGCTTCAATTAGGGTCAGTTGTAAAATTCTGGAAGACTTAAATCACACTCAAACTTATCTATCAAAGATTGGTGGTGTCAGTAAAAAAGATTTATTAGCTCTAGAAATCTCTTTGTTGTTTCTATTAGAATTTGAATGTCAAGGTAACAATATCAACTTAACAGAGTTGATTTCACATATCAAGAGTAATTACAATTCTTGCATTAAAAAGTAAAGGATTCAAATATGCAAGTCTTGTAACATCTGTTACTCATTAAATGCATCACTCTTACTACTTACTGTTCTTTATTATTATTATTATTATTATTATTATTATTATTATTATCATTACCGTCATTGTTCTTGTTTTTTGTTACTTTTGTTATTGCTATTGTGTTACTTATGCTACTGTATTATATACCGTTACCATCAACTTCAATTAATGCTGGGTAACGTGCTATGTGTTATGTGTTATGATCTCTTTACTCTTATATTTCTTTGTTATAATTTATTACTTCACTTTTATACCCTAATATTTTTGTTCAATTTATTGACCGGTTTTCTTCTATTTATAACTATACATAGATCTACATTGTGATTTTATAGTTTTAATTCTTCTAATGTATTTTCCTGGTATTTAATTATTTAATCTAAATCTAATGTATAGGATGCTATATAATTAATTTATTATAGAAAAGCAAATCCTGTTGTAATCAACGTTTATTTACATACATGCATTATTTTGGTTTTGTGCCAATCAAAAATTACCGCTTTGAATAATTAATACTTGTCTAATTGATTTATTAGTTACATTCCCATATATATTATGTAATATTTCAACTTGTTCAAACGAAAGATAAATGGTCAGAGATGTATTATAATCATTTGATAAGTATTTGGGCTCACTTAATTCAATTGGCATTTTTTGTTAATGCTAACTCAAATCATAAAGTTTGTGAAACTTATAATGCCAATATCTTACCATTTACAGGATTTAAAATACATAGACAATATGTAGTTAAACATTTAAAACCACCAATGTTACATCTTGTATCATTATCACATTGTACAGATGGTAATTTAGATTACGAAAGATTATCAAGGACAGGTAGAGAAACTGATGTTGAATGGGAAAATCCATTTTGTCTAATAATTCCTGAAAAGATTAAAGAATTAACATTCATTGATAGATTAAAGAATAAGAATTTATTTAACAATAGAATTAAATATAAGGAAGATTTTAAAAGAAGAAGGTTCACCTTTAATGATTTTGTCAGAAGGATTACATCGAAGAATAACTTTATTGAATACGTTGATGATTCATTAACCACTGAATTAGAAGATTTAACGCCAATAGATTATAACAATTTAACATTAGATGATGTTGAAATGATGAATGATTTGAAATGTTATAAATTAGCAAGAAGAAAGAAATATGCAACAAGAAAATTATCACTTTATTTACCTGAAACATTTGTAGGTGCATTATTTGAATGTGATCTTGATTTAAGAACTAAAGTTGAATATTTTAAGAGTTTGAGTAATCCAAACAAATATTTTAAGCCACTCAATATTAAATGTGATTCTAAATCCTCAAAAGCATTGTTACCCTTAATATCTGACAATTTGAGTAAGCAATGGATTCAAAGAGAGAGAGGGATATTAGTTTCACAAAGAATTCCATATTTACATACACCAACAGTATTAGATGTAAGATTTGGTAAACCAGCAAAATTATTAGGATTAAACAAATCAGATTCTAATTTTTTTGAAACTTGGAATGGAAGAATCAATGATAAACCACCATCAATTGATTGGGCTAGTGATATTGATGTTAATGAGAATTATACATATACTAAGGAAGATAGAAGTTTAATCGATAAGTATATAAATGAAACTACCAACCTTATTCATACCTATATTTATGGATCAATTAAAGACAAGGTATTAAAACCATGGGAATGGGATCCATTTGAAAAATTAGGAGGTGCTATTAATAATAATTCTATAACATATTTAGAACATAGATTCTTGAGTCTATTTAGTAATAATTATGAGGAAACAAACAATAAAGATGATAAAAAAGATGAATCAAAAATAACGAAGTTTTATCTAAATGTTTTAACTCAAATTCAAACCAAATGGGATAACTTAACAGTATCTACAGAATTATTCGATCATATATATAATTGAATATACTTCAAGATCACATTTTTTGAATACATAAATCAGTAGCGTTGACATAAAGTAATCATAAGTATATTGTTGTATTAAAACAAAAAAGGGTATTTAGTCTCGGTTAAGAGTATGATTACGTAATATCAAAATACCCCCAAAAATTAAAAATGATGATCAATTGATACCTTTTATTTAGACACCTTTTTATCTTTAACTTTTATCATAAATTGATAATGAAGGTCATTGATTAAGAGTAATAATTTCATCAATAGATATATTACAATTATGAGTTTGACTCTGCATCCTATTAGAACGGCAGCTATGCTAGTAAGTTAACAGAATTGAGTACCTAATGAAGTAATTCGATGGTATCAGTATCAAATATTAATAGAAAGAATTAAAGTAATAGCAGGAATAGTAGTAATAATAATAATGGTAATGGCAGTTATATTAGTTATAATATTAACAAAAATTAATTGAATTTTTTAATTCTTTTATTATTTTAAAAAGGTAATTGGAGATGAAGTTTTAAATGGTAAAATTATTGATACAAATTCTCAATATTTTGTAAAAGTTTGTTTCCAATTAGGTATTGAAGTTAAAAAGATTTCAGTTATTGGAGATAATATGAATGATATAATTGAAGAGATAAAACTATTAAATGATAAATATGATTTAATTATAACATCAGGTGGAATTGGACCAACACATGATGATATTACATATGATGCCATTGCTAAAGCATTTAATCTTTCATTAAGATTAGATCCAATTACTGTTGAAAAGATGGCAAAGATTGATAAATCAAAGAATAGACCAAAGAGAGATGAAGAAGCTCAACGAGCACATTTTAGAATGGCAACTCTACCATATGGTAAAGATATTAAAAATTATTTTGTTGATGATGAACTTTGGGTTCCCATTGTTGGTATCTTTAATAGGATCTATATATTTCCTGGAGTTCCTAAATTATTTGAATCATTATTATTTAGATTATTGACAAAGGTTGAATCAATTAATTCAAGAATTGAGATTAATAATGATTTTAAGAGATATTATGTAAAGACTTTTAAGAATGAGAGTTCAATTGCATTATTTTTAACCAATTTACAAAATGAATACAATAATAAAGGTATTAAAATTGGTAGTTATCCACATATGGAATTAGATTTTAATACCATTAGTATATTAGGTAGAATTAAGTATAATGAAGATCTTCGAGCCATTGTTAAGAGTTGTATATTAAATTTAGATGGTGTAGAGATTAGTGGTGAAGATGAGTCAAACTATAGTAATGGTAAATTATAAACTGGTATAATTGGTTATTAATTGAGCATATATTAGTAAATTTATAATTATAATTTGATAGATTTTATAAATGTAGTTATTTATTACGAATAATCATGTTAATTTTATATTAATTTGCTCATGATTAAAGTAAACTCAATTTGCTCATGATTAAAGTAAACTCAATAGTAGTATATACTAAATAAATTGATATTATTGATGAGTCAATTAATTTATGAGTCAATTAATTTAAATATTCATATACTTGAGTATTCTATATAAGTATATAAAAGAATCCTAAATAACTTTGAATCTTATAAAATTATATCATTTATCATATCAATTACATTTTAAACCAATAGATGTTCAATCACATTTAATCAACAATAACTACTCTCAACATTTAATGATTCACCACTTCACAGTTCATAATATCTCGAGAAACTGTGTATACACACTGTGTGTATATTGTGTGTATATTGTGTGTATATTGTGTGTCGTGTATACTATGTATACTATACAAGTAATAATTGAATGGTTATTGTCCTAGTGGGAAGCGACCCAATCCGGTAACTAGGAACACAACTCCCACCCACGGTACTACTTCCCCAAAACAACTACTCTAAACACCAGGGGAAATTTTAAGATCAAGGTCAAGATGAGTAAGAAAAGAAAAGGAAAGAGGTAAGTAAAGGAAATAGGAAATATGAAGCAGCGTTGGCATTACCGAAATGATATACTTGGTAATGATGGCTTTAAGTTAATTGATTAGAGTTATATCTGATTATAAAATATGATAGTAGATATACATTATAATATAATCTGCAACCACTCATTAAAAGTGTGCTATGCATAAATATCTCAACGTCTCTTCTTGGTAACCTTAGACTGATTTCCTATTTTATGGAGTTGAATAAGATTCTCAAGTAGAATTTGCCTCACTTCATTATTATTATTAATTTTTTCTCTTTCGATGTAGTTTAATAACAACTATTAACTCTATTTTTGGGTAGAGTAAATCTCAATTAGTTATTGAAGTCAGCTTATCAATAACATAACATAAACTAATTACTTGTAAACTTGTATATACAATTAGTTAAACTCATAACGGTCATTTCCCTCCAATAAGTATAGTACTGCTACCGTCTACCATTACTTAATTCAAGTTTTTTTTTTTCTTTTTAATTATATTAGTACTATCCATCAATTAGTTTCATTGTTAGAAGAAATCAATTAATAGAGGGAAAGATAGCTAAAAAATTCTTTATTTATATTATCAAGATTAAAAGAAATTTACTTTTAGAAAAGTGTAATTAAGATCAATAATGATCTAATCATTAATTATAACTATTAGTTAATTTAATTCTATACTACTTACTATTACTATCAACATTTTCATTATTATTATTATCAATACTAGTTCGTCATCTGCACCTATCGAAGATAAAAATTTTTTTTTTTTAATTTTTCCATGATTAATTGTACACTCAATTAAAAATTCTTTATCTATCATTCAAATTCATACATAGTACATACACAGTAAGTTATGATTGATTGATTATTTGATTGATTATTTGCTTATTTAATTATTTGATTGATTGATTATTTGATTGATTACTCATTCGATTGATTGATAGTCTATTATTTTTATCTGTATATAAATACACACTTAATTTTCTTCTCTTTTTATCATAATTACTGTTATTATAATAAGATACCTATTATTATTATTATTATTATTATTATTATTATTATTATTATTCATAGTTCTAATAAAAACCTAATCAATATTCACTACTATTTAACATATTAATTTGCTGGTACTAATTATTTGTTAATATTTTCACATACACACACACACTCTCTCTCTCTCTCTCTCTCAATCTCAATTTGTTGATACGATATTGTTAGGATAAGGACAAGGCTCATAACCATCAAATACTTAATTAACCTAATTGAGAACATAGAAGTAAACTATAAGTCATATCTTATACACATACCTATAAATATATATTCATAAACCCAATAAACTCTCATTACCTCATCAATATAATTTATTAATTAAAAATGGTGGAGGCAGTTAAATCTAATGAACTATATACTGTTATGTCTTCAGGTGTTAAATCCTTTAGAAATTTAGCTCTTAATAATGAACCTGATTTAAAATCAATTCAAACAATTAGATCAACTCAGGCTAATATTCATATTGATGCTAAAAATGCAAAGACTGATGATGAATTATTAGCAGAAATTGGTTATAAACCTGAATTAAGAAGATATTTTAGTACTTTCCAAGTCTTTTGTGTTGCATATTCAATTATGGGTCTATTACCTTCAATTGCATCTGTCTATGGTCAATCAATTACTGCTGGTTCTGCATCTGCCATTTGGGGTTGGTTTATTGCAAGTTTCTTTATCTTTTCAATTGGTTTATCAATGGCTGAAATGGCAAGTGCTGTTCCAACTTCTGGTGGTTTATATTATTGGACATTTATGTATGCACCAGAAAAATTAAAGATTCCATTATCTTTCCTTGTTGGTAATTCAAATACTGTTGCATTAACTGGTGCATTGTGTTCAATTGATTATGGTTTAGCTAAAGAAATCTTAGCTTGTGTCTATATTGGTGCAGATGGTGATTTTGAAATTACAAATGGTAGAACTTATGGTGTCTATTGTGCTTGGTAAGTATCCTTTTGATTTGATTTTTCAATTGATAATTATTATATTATCATGATTATTATTATTTATATCTGTTTGTTTGACTTCTTCCTTATCCAATGAGAAAATACTAACATTATTTGCTCCAACTTTTTTAGTATTGTATCACATGTTTTAGTTGCATCTGCCGCTTCTTATGGTGTTGCAAAATTACAATCCTTTTCATGTGTCTCAAATACCGCTTTAGCTATCTTCTTTATAATTGCTATGGGTGCAGCATGTAATAATCCAAATAAGGGTGAATTTATTTTCACTCAACTTGAATGGGATGAATCAACTTGGGCTCATGGTTGGAATTGGACAATGAATGGATTTATGCCAGCTATTTGGACTATTGGTGCATTCGATTCTTGTGTTCATATGTCTGAAGAGGCTAAAGATGCTTCAAGAGCTGTTCCAATGGGTATTCTTGGTTCAATTGCTGCATGTTGGTTTTTAGGTTGGATTATTTTAATTGTTTGTTCTGTTTGTTTACCTTCTGATGATTTAGCTTCAATTATTGGTGCTAGTTCAGGTCAACCAATGGCTCAATTAATCTATTATAATATGGGTAAGAAATGGTCATTAGCATTTATGTCATTAATCGTTTGTTGTCAATGGTTAATGGGTGCTTCAACAATTACTGCTACTTCACGTCAAATTTGGGCATTTTCAAGAGATAATGGTTTAATCTTTTCAAGTTTTATTAAAGTTGTTAATAAAAAATTATCTGTACCATTAAGAGCTGTTTCCTTTTGTGGTATCTTGGCAATTATTATGGGTACTCTATGTTTAATTGATTCAACAGCTGCTAATGCTCTATTTACCTTATATATTTGTGGTAATTATTTCTCTTGGGGTACACCAATCTTTTTAAGATTTATTAATGATTTCTCAAAGGATGAATCAAAACATTTTGTTCCAGGTCCATTCTTTGTTGGTAGAATTGCAAGTACAATCATTA